>WEKY01012276.1:51004-90958 GCA_013390045.1 Picathartes gymnocephalus
AGGTGGGAGAATACTTAGGGGGAGGCATCAGATATGCAAGGCTGGTTCTCTACTCTTCCCTGCATACCCACTTATGGCTATGGTTGGAGCCAGGATATTGGGCTACACTGACCTTTGTTCTGAACCAGTATGCCTCTTATGTTCTTATTATGTTCTTATGTTAAGCAGGAAAAGAATTTAGCCCCTGGAAAACACCCGGTTGTGCTTGAATTCAGCAGCAATTCCTTTTCATTGTTTCAGATTTGAAAAATTAAATACCAAAAAAAGAAGTGTGCACACCACTATACAAAGTTGTGTTGGTACCAGACATAGAAGATTAATCTTTTATAATTAAGAATCTCACAGGATTATTTATATATCTGCATGGATAGGGATTTTTTTTTTTTTTTCACCCTGGAAAACATGTAAGTCAACTCCTGCTCCAGACTACGGCAAAATTGACCATTATAAAGGTATTTTAAATAGGTCTCTGCACCATCCACCTAAGAAAGGATTCTATGAGTGTGAAGTCTCAAGAGATTTTAGGCAGAACAGTTCTGTTCATGGCCTTGCAATCTTCGCCAGAGTATGTATGGTTTCTTAGATCTTTGGATCCAGACTCTGGGCTCATCCAGACATTGGCAATTTAGTTGCAACTCATAGAGTGGTATTGCTGGATTATAATGTTTTTTTGAATTGTGTCATTTTATAATGACATGATTTTAACTCTGTTCAGATGGAGCTACAGCCTCCTTTTTGAAATTTTTTGGAGAAGTATAACAAGCTTTGGAAATATTTTGAATCTCTTACTGATTATCAAGTTTGATTCTCTCACTGTCTACAACAAATTCTACCTGGAAAGGTAAGAATCTAGGCATTTCTGGAAGTCAATATCAACATAAGCACTGTGAATAAATACCTGGCTATGTTGAAGACAATAACAACCTGTATTAAGGGTCAGGATGCCTTATAGAAGGTTTTTTAAAGATACAAAAAAAGTGCAACAGGAAATACACAAGCCTAGCTGCACAATAGGGAATTCTGGGTCATATCTTAAAATGGACATGCAGACATCATTACTTACCAGCAACGCACCAGGAATTTATTTCTTCCACACATCACAGTTTGAAGCTGGAAAACAATCTTGCATAGCTGCTTGTTTTGGTGGGACTATACAAGCTGAAGTGAAATCAGACAAAACCACATGTAACAGCAGAAAAATAGGAGAGGCTTAATTCTAAGTGTTCCTGAGCTTGGCATAGGAATAAGGAAATTAGAACATGATGAATATTAATATTTAGATTGCCTGTGCATCAAGAGGTAAAACATCTCAGAAAAGCTACCTCTGCTGTGCATATCAACCTCTTACTCTTTGATGTTTTGTTATACAAACAGTAGTCAGACAAATATACACATAGAGCTCAAAAACCTACAGTATTTCACAATGTCACATCAAGTGAGGGATTCTTTTGATTTTTTTTTTCCAGACCTGCTCATGTGCACAATTTCTTTATGCCTCATTTGCTATAAAAATATTGGTCGATGAACAATGAATAAGTAGACATATTTCATTGTATAACCGAGTGAACTGTCTTTTTAGGTTTGTCTTCATTTTGCAGCCCATGTATCTTAATCTTCATAATGCCTGTTTACATCAATAAAGTCAACTTATTTACTGAATTGTATTTGCATAGTTATTTATTTACACTTTAATCATTAGAAAGCCAGACATTTGCTGTAGCAAATTTGTGAATAAAGTTTCACAGAAACTTCAGACATGCATGAATCTGACGTGCTCTGTTTCAAGACCCGTCTAACTTTGACCACATCAGTAGTACTGCTCTTCTACTCACAGCTACCTCACTTTCTGAACTGGAGTTGTAAATACGTGACCTAGTGGTGGAGATTGTTTCAGTTTTTGGAAGTTCATTATTTGTGTCACCTCCTCCTCCTCCATGAGAGGCTTAATAGAAAATGTGAAGTTTATATGAACAAATACAACTGGTTTGTGGAAAACCCACAGACAAAGCACACAGAAAGCATAATCCAGAACAGATATTTCCTATATTTTTAGAAAGAAATACTATCTTAAAACAAGTCCATACCCAGGTATTTTATTCTTGTTAAGGTCATTCAATTAAACAACCCTCCAAAGAGAATTACCAATATTATCTGACACTATAAACTAACAAAATTAATTAGAATAGGAACGAGCTTTATACATGGCAGTGAAAATAGAGTAATACCAAATGTTGGCTGCTGTTACTGATCAAGTCAGCAGGTAAATCCTACAAGCTGGTTAAACATCTGGAAGGAGGAGGTAGCATTTACGTGGAAGATGGATATGTGTGCAGCAGTAAAATAATCTACTTCTTGGAAAAATATAACAAAAATGAGCAGGCCCATTCACCAGACATTGCTGGAGAATGTCACTAAAGTGCTACTTGGAGCAATATCTTGTTTTCTTTGCAGGAGTTCTCACAGATATTGTAGAAGTACCTACCCCATCTCTGATATTTAATAAGTAACAAGGAAATTCAGAGTTTCTTGAAGTGCTTCTCATGTCCACATCCATTTCCATTCTGGCCAAAAGAGCAGAATATTTTATCTGGCAAATACTAATGACCCACTGGCTGAACTTCATGTAGGTGAGGTAGAGTTAGATGCTGTGGAATTGAGGTAGAAGTACAACTTGATTTTCTGTTCATCCAAAAAGAAACCAAAATTGAGCCCTTTGTTATTTCTATTGGCAGCCTGGCTATGTGGTTAGGTTTTAAGGTAGTGTAAAACTGGGAGAGAGCAAAGGAAAGCTGAACATCTTTACAACAGTTCCTAGCCTTAAAATACAAGTTCCTGCTCTTAGCTCTGCACTGCAAGCTCAAGAACAAACATCATTAGTATTGTGAAATCTTCATCATCTCTAACTCAAAGCAGCCCACCCAGTCAGAAACTGAAATTGTTGCAGTGTGACAGGTTTGCAAAACAGTTTGTCTCACTGGGATCGGCGCTGGCCACCAACCAGTTTCCTGATGGCATTTAAGGTTGTTGACTTAAAGGCATGCTGGCAATTTATCAGTGGGGGAGGGAGTTGAGTGGGAGGTACCTTTCTGCCCTTGTTGACAAGACTCAGGATGGAACATGCTCGATAACACATGAAAGAGTAACTTGGTGCTGCCCATGTTGCCTCTCATCAACACGGTGACTGCATCCACCCTAAGAGCCCTATATGGCATTCTCCCTGTGAAAAGGTTGCCTCCCTCCTGTTTAAATGGGGCACTGGTAATCAGTGAGGATGGTTAACCTGAAAGAGAATATAAAGTAGATTTCACTTTCAGTTAGTTCAGATGCTTCATTAAGCTTTAACTTTTAATTTTTACATCATTCTACAGTACCTAAGACAATATTTAAAGACATTCAAAAGAAAAATGTTTGGAAAGAGGAAAGTGAAATGTCTGTATTCCCAAAGACATCAAAACAAGATATTTTGACAATGCCAGGAAATTTTAATCAAAATTTTTTGTCCAAATTCTCTTATAAGGAAGTAACATGATTTCGTATAGTATTTTGATTTTCACTAATTACATTTACTTTAGTAACACAACACAAAGAATGCATAGAAGGATGTAACAATGCATACTTATCAAGTAAAATGCTGGCTTAATTTAACCTGTTCTATCAGCAGAAATACAGCTCATCTCCAGGTAAGATTGCTATGCAGAAATACTCAGTGGAAGAAAGCATGCCATAGAAACTAGGAGAAGGGAACTGGAAAAAGTAGAGCCTTATGATGGAACAGATGGAATGAAAATATTTGGCAAATATCAGTGGTGGGCTATTTTTTGATAGGTTTCTCTAGTGTGAAAAGTCAAATAGTTTGGCTAATAGTAACACGTGCACATTGAAATTAATATATAAGCATCAAAAAGGCGTTGCACTGAGGTTTTTAACCAAAGAAGGAATATTATTGAAGCTGGCACTGTCAAACTAGGAAAGGTCTAGCAGCCTTGCTGTCCCCTTCCAAAGATTTGCACTCCCCCCTTCCCTACTTGCAGTTTCCTCCACGTAGCAGGAGTACATTGGAGGAGTTGAGGATTCTCCCAGTGGCTGGGACCAGAGGTTTTCCACCAATAGACCTGATAATTACAAGCTATTCTGTATGTGAAAGAATCACTATAGGAGGACAGATAATGGGAAAAGCAAAACAAATCTGACCTGCAAACACCACATTATTCCCTGGAAGTCTTCTTTCTCCCTGGTATCAGACATTGGGAGTGAGAGTTGTGCTGACTTCTTTGACACCAAGAAGAGTTTTGAATTCCTGAGCATGGAAGTAAGTTAAAATTGTAAAATCCAGTTATAATGAAGAGAAAACTACAGCAATGTGTCACTGTGTTTAGCATCTCTCTGCTCTGACTAGCACAGCACAACTAAAGGATATTAAAGACCTTTATATTTCTATCACAGCACTGCAAAATTTAAAACAATAAAACAATAAACTGCTTTTTCATAACACCAAACTACCTTCCCTACTCTTCTCATTCCCACCTCTGAAATTCTGCTTGAGTTCATCTTTACCTTGACCTTGCTTCTGCTGAAATCCTTGTTCACATCTTAATCACTTCACATCTTGAATACTGCAATTCCTTCTACAGTCTGTCTAAATCCCAACTCTCTCTAAATGTCAAGAGGTCCAGAATGGTGTAGTCAGATTAATTTCTTGCTCCATGCATGGATAAACAATATGATAGAAGGCGTGTTTATGTGTAGCAAAACTGAGAAGCTGCAATAGAAGATGAGGTGATGGTATGTAGAACAGGAATGGCAGAAAACAGACATACTGCAACTAGAAACTAGCTAATATTCTCAGGCATTACTGTGACACAATAAAATGTCTACTAGGATATAAGTAGCACCAAGATTAAAAAACTTGGAAATCCCAGGCTGACAGCAATCCACCATTGCTGACAACAAACATCTATTGAGTGCCTCTGCCTCCCAAAACAGTAGCACATGTTTGGTATCAAAATAGGCTCTAAGCACAAGGCAACTGTCCTACAGGAAAAGACTTTTTCTCTCTGCAGTCAAGGAGACAGACAACTCTTCAGGCTTGCTTGTCCAGCCAGAGGATACCACATGGCATCTCGTTAACTGTGAAGAACCAGTGTAAAGAAATTATTTGCCAGTAGAAGCAAGAGCACACGTACCCTATGTCAGGTTGGGCTGTTCTGCAGTGATACAGGATACTAAAAATCAGCTGCTTCAGAAAGACTTGTTCTGGGAATTCTGTGAGTTGTTCTGCACTAATTAAAAAAAAGAAGTATATAGATGATAAGGAAGTCAAGATGCCTATAGCATTGCTTGAAATTGATGAAACACTGTGGCTACTTGACTTCTCTGGAATCAGTGGACAGAGCTGTCAAATTTTGCCTGGAGTATCTTTAGCAGAATAGGTTTTTATCCCATATTAATCTCTATACCCCCAACAGAAAACTACCATGAGGCAAACTTGACTCCAAGCTTCTTTTCTTAAATCATCGTGGCTCTTACCATGGCTCTGACAAGTACTTTCTAGCAACATTCATCACAGAAACATATCCTGCCTACATTACAAAAAAATTCCCAAAATAATAATCTAAGTCATTAATGCAAAAGATGCCTCATCCATTGTTTCTTTATACTCCAGAATCATATTCAATTTTGTAAGAAAACATTTTTCTCACCTGAATGGCAATTAAAACCCCCAAAACTAACAAATAAATCCCTCCCTGAAACAGTAACACATCTCAAGAATGCTTGCAAACCAATGAATCAAAATAGCATCGTTTGGATGGTTCAAATAGTTCATTTCAGTAATTTTGATAATTAATTTGTTTTCCATATTAGTGGCTCAAATCAGTGAAGAAAAGTTTATTCTGAATCAAGAAACAGAAAATTTCCAAGGAGCAGTTCTAGGAAGTACTTTCAGGTTCAAAATTTACTGAAACCAACCTCTTGCTGAAGGAAGCACAGCTGCTTCCACCTCTGTTTTTCAGCTGGTTTGAAAATAAATTAAAAAAAAAAACCCAACCAGCTGTAGCTATTTCTACAAAACCAGTTAGCAAATCTGTTTCTGCCCACCTGTGGCTGCTCCTTCAGACAAGGGGCGGTGACCTTGCTGCTGAAGATGAAGCTGAGTGCCCTAGAGCTGGTTTCAGCCTGGTTTCATGCCCGTCTAAGCCAATTTCCAATTATTTCAGGTGCAAGTTTTAGCATGTGCAGTAGCCCTCCCACTTTGTTTCCTCTCCTCATTACCATATGAAGACTTGCATTAGATGCCCACAGGCATTTTGCAAATGCAAGGATTTTCAATTACCCATCCTCTGACAGGCATCGTGTCATCTTTGTACAGCAGCTTTACATTCGTGAATGGGGGCTTGTGCGTCATTGTTGCCAGCAGTGAATAACCACAGTCACTTCCCTTTCCTGGCGGAGCAGCAGCAACCCATGCCCTCTTGAGTAAGCCCAGCTTTCCCTCCACAAATATTGCTGGATCTATCTGTGATGCCAGCTGTGGACAGGAATTTTTTCAACAGTGGTTCTGCATCACTTGCGGTGCATTTCATCAGTGCTGTTCCTATGTGTGCAAATGGAAAACGTAACTACGGAGCCAGCAATACCTGAGGGATTAATATGATTTCTCATTAATGAGAACTCTGTGACCTTTGCTATAGGATATATTTAGCCTGTTTGTTCTCTTTTTTTTAGGTGAAGTATATTCTGCAACATGCTGTGATTTCTGGCCTATTGATTAATGGGTCTTTCCACCACAAGCAATCCTAATCTTTCTTAATTGCCTTAATGGCCTCATGGCCTCTCTTTTATACTCTCTGCCCACTATGTTGTTGTTGCAAATGCTTTTGTATCTTAACTTCATGACTACACTAAGGACTTAAAGGAAACTGACTGTGAAGTCTATTATTGTTCTTGTTCTTTCCATTCTTTAAACTCCTGTTTCAGGCTCCTAATATCTGTAGGTAATTTTTGGATGTAAATGTGCATATATTATAAAAAAATTGTCCAGAATTCATCAATAAAGGGGTTGGTTTTTTAATAAATTCCTAGTATAGTTCTTCTTTTAGTTCCAGAGATGTGTAGTGCAGACCAACAGGTTTATATATATTGTTATTCAAATTTGAAGTATTAAAATTCATGGCTAGAGTTCAAATACAGTTGTGAGAATCCCAATTCTACAGCTCGTAGAAGACTTGAGTTAATTTGCCCTGGAACAGTTTGCTATGATATGTAGAATAAAAGATGAAGAGTCCACAAATAAACATCTGGTTTGTGTCTCTGCTCTCTCCTGGGGGTTTACTTAGAAACAAAAGAAGTGATGAGGAAAGGAGCTATCAGATTTTTTTACAGTACATGTCATTTAAATTGCACGATGTCTAGGGCAGTAATGTTTGTTGGTCGCTGTGTTTTATTTGTGCTGTGAAACAGAAAGGCAGAAGACAAACCAAGTAAATGACAGCAGATGGTTTAGTGACTTAATTTTCAACCTACTCTTTCTCTACCTGAAGAGGTGGAATGCCAGCAGAAATACATGGACTGCCTGTGTCATCATTACCCCATGGGCTAAATACAGTATCATCATACGAGGCTGACTCACATAGGGCTGAAAATTGCAGGAGATGTACCCACACAAAAGAATAATTATAACAGAGGTGTTGTTGACATCCATAAGTGACCCTAGTCTCAAAAATATTAGTCCACAAAGTCTATTCAGGATACAATATTTTTCAAATTCTTGCAGGCAAGAAGGAAAAGGTTTAAGAGAGATTTCATCTAAATGGTGACAGTAGCTAAATCCAAAGTTCTTTATTTGCCTGACACTAAGTTATTCCCAGCAGCTTCCAAGTCTAGATCAAGTCTAGAGCCAGCTGTGCAAAAGCAAAGGCAAAACTGTGAAGGCAGCAACTTCTATGGAAATAATTTCACTCCTCTCAGAAGGGAGAAGGTAATGCACAGTAATTGCAATACCCACAAACAGCAAATCTTTAAAACTGTCAGTAGTCCAGAAATGTGTCACTTAGACCACTGTAATTATGGGAGAAAAGGTGACATTCGGGGCTGGAAAAAGAAACATGCTTGTGGTAGAGTCTTTTTATAGGAAAATGTCACCTGTTTAAAAGCTGTTCAGAATTTTGGCAAGTTAGAAATAATCATGGCTGTCATTACTTGGCAAAGAGCAGATGAAAAGATCAAAACTGAATAATAGATAAAAGCAACGTGGCCCATGGTTCCATCTTTCAATTTATAATGGCAGCAGCAATGTCAAACACTCCAAAACCTGACAACCGACACGGTATGAGCAGGTATGAAAGCGGGGGAAAATGCCCAGGTGCAAAAAACCCCCTGACAAACCACACTGGCAATTTGAAGAAGAGAGCCATACATTGCACCCAATTGGAAAAATATGTGCATATGCATAAATATTATTTATTGGTTTTGTTTTGGTGGCATATTAAATGTTAGCAGCTAGGATTTGCTAAGACTTATGGTTGGTTACCTCTGCCATATTAGTCTTTATCCTTTCCTCTATCATGATGTATCACATTAATAAAAGCAAGCTTCCAGCCTCTGAACAGCAGGTAAATCCAGGCCTTAGAAAGCCTGTCTAACAAAGAGGCCAAATTTCAGTTGGAAGTTTGAACAAAAATTATTATATCAAATTTCTATCCAAATAACAGTTTTTTACTAGAATTTTCTGTACACAGTTTCCTAGAATGCCTTTTCTTGTTGATTTTGTTGGGCAAGGTCAAAGGAAATATTCTTAAAAAGGTTCTGATCCACACAACTCTAATATTTATTTCACCTTGCATTGCCACCAGGGTTAGGCTCTGCAGATTTAGCACTGACACTGAATCAAGAGGTTTGGAGCTCTAGCCACCCAAGTCAGGAAAATGCAGTTTTCCCAATGATGAAGACAGATGATCAGAAAGAAGTCAAAGGAATGAGTTATTTCAGTGATGTCTCACTTATGCTCCAACCACTTTTGCACTCAGTTCTGATATTTTGTTTTTCATACTCATCAATGTCACTTGAATTTTTTTGCCATAATACCAAGTTTGTACTTGTTACAGAGAGCCTCAATTGACTCAGAGAGTCTGATTATTGGATTTGCGGGAATTTAAATTCCAGTTTATCAATAATGCAAAACTAATCTTAACATCCAACTACAGATGCCACATCAGCTTTTACAGAGGGAAAGGTTTTTTTCCTGTCTTTTAAATTTGAATATTTCTAAAATGCTTGAAAAGTCTTTCTTTTGCAGAGTCTACCCTGGAGGTTTGATTTTTGCCTTTTATTTGAGATTTGATTTTTGCCTTTTATTTTTCCTGATCTACAGGAAACTTATTCTTTTGTTTAATGAAGAAAAACATGACAGTAATTTACCCATTCTACTAAAAGGTGATTGAGAAAGCAGCTACAAAATATGAAATAGTTGTTTATGGCTACAGCTACCTTTCTCTGTTGAATAGAATGGATCAGCCTTGTAAAAAACATCCTGGGAAAAAAAGCTCCTGTGAAAAGGGAGCCCTGGCTAGGTGGGAACTAAGATGAAGGAAATCAGGATGTTAAGTAATGTGCAGTGCTCAGTGCTGAAATGGTTTGTGTGTATTTATTTTTGGTTTTTGGTTTTGGTTTTTAGTTAATGATATTTTCAGGAAAAAAATAATCCAATTAGTGACAAGCTCCGGCCTTTGTATTTATTTGCCTCCCTGGGACTTCGGGAAGGGCTGGCATTTTCTTTAACAACTGAGCTCAGCACCATCTGATGAAGCCTCTCAGCTGAATCTCCAGATGCCAAACACAACACTCTCTTGTTATGGTACTAAGGAAATCTATGGTGCAGTCAGAGAAGTGCAAGCTTTTGTTCTGTAGCCATCCATGTGATGGAAAGCTTGTCTGAAAGCTTCTCTTAAAGCCTCTTCCACAGGTGAAGCACATTTGTAAGAAGGACCATAACTACAGTAGAAATTGCATAATGATAGTACTAAGTCCTGGCCTTATTGAAGTCAATCTATATTTTCCATAGATTTTATTGTGCCTCAGGTATTCCTTGAATCTCAGGGAACTAAGTTTTATCTAGCAATAGCATCTCTTTGCTGATCTTTGTGACAGTTTTAAAGGATTTTTTCTTAACAAGAAGTTATCTAACAACCACGATTATGGCCTACCAGCATCTATGAGCTAACAAACTAGAAGGGTTTCTTGGCAATGAAATGACTCCATGACAATAGAAGGAACACCTTTTAACACCACCTCCACCATCACACTTCATCAGCATCACTAGAAACTATCTTTCCTGAACTCTTACTCCTCTCACAGGTCCAAACTGATGTATAAGGAAGGAAAGAGAGAAAGAAAAATCAAACTGGTGTTGCTATGAGAACCAAGAGGATACAGAGACAACAGGAAGTCAACCTTTTCTGGGACTAGAAAACATTATCATTACATTAATAATTGAATATTTACGACACAAAAGATGTATCACTTCTTAACCTCGAGGTTATAGTATGCCATGTCACACTTCTATGTTCTTGCCCATATCCTGATTCCTCCAACACCTATTTAAGTGCTTGATTTCACTAACATAAAGAATCTCTGTGGATCCACCACTGGCATACATCTCAAGGAAGTGGAGGCAAGTGTTTGTGTCAGGACTTAAAACTTTTGTCTTTAGGCACACTCCACTGTTGCATGTGAATCACCAACTATGTTCGGTGCACAGCAAACACAATGATGACAGCAGGACAAAACTGGAAAGGTGGGGGAAGAGAGGTGTTCATCAGATGCTGTGAAAAGACAACTGCAGAATTTAAAATGAGTTTGCTCACTTGTCTGTGGGATAGTATTCCAGCTGGGAATAATAATAGAGACCCAGAACTACAGCTCCACCAAGACCAGTGCCTGGATAGTTCTGTGCTGCACCCACAGATCTATCAGAGTCAAAGACATCTCTCTGCTCAAGAATGTTTCAAATAAACTTAAACCAGTGGAAGCGAAGAGTGAAAGGGTTGTGTATTACAGTTACAACATTGCACATCCTCAGGGCTGGAACTTAGGAGACCTGAACTTTTAGATTGAACTTGAATGCTGTCACTCTGATGTAAAATTAATGAGGAGGGTGTAGATAAAAAGACGGTAGGAAGATTTGGAACATAAAGAAATATTATCTTTAGCATTCAGTTTGCTTTAGACTTTTTCTGTTCAGCTGGCCATGTATCTTGCTTAGAGTCACCTTTTTTTGCCCAACTCCATCTTCACTCAAATTTGTGTAAATGCTATAATTAAAAGCTCAAGTTCATCAGGGTACATGGGTGCATACATTGTTTTCATTACAAGTCATCTGCTGGATTTCTGTGAAGATATTTTGATACTTAGACTCAACTGTAGTCTTAAAAACACTCAGAGTCAACCCCTAAGTCAATTTTCTTTTGCCTTCTTCCAACCTACATCATGGATGTATTCTTTTCTTTGACTCCCTGACCCTTACAATATGCCCTTTAAAATCACCATCCCTGTCTGCAGTGCTCTGAAATGTCTGCATACTCACCAGTATTTCTCCTCACATTTTGGTCCCCACATTTTGTCTGAATCCACTCTCTTGTCTAATGTCATACTGTTCCCTTGACTTGTTTCCTTTGCTCTGGACCATAAGTAGCATCTGATATTTTTCCTCCTACTTTTGAAACAGTGTCCCTGGCCTCTGTTTTAATTCAAGTAGTCTTTCAACTCCTTCTGACCATCACTATTATTTTTCCACATTTCAGTTTTTCATAAAAGGCAAGAAAAAGGAGGAACAACATGATGCATGAGTGTATCCTATGTGCTGAGTCTCTTCAGAAAATTAAATTATCTTAGTTTTATTCTTAGAAATAATCAGTGTACTAAAATCACCAATATTTTTCAGGGTCTCGAGATAGCAGGTCCCACTTGATGAATAACAGTTCTGCATTGCCTGACTCCAAGAACAGAATTCACAAACCTCCTCATAGTGGACCTCAAAACTAGAGAAGATAAATGTCATGAAGTGTAGAAAAACAGGCAAAAGAATAGAGAACAGAGCTTCTCCAAGAGAGGACTCTAATTCCTGGCTATGTGATGGCTCTTTGTCTGAGGTTAACTCTGCACTGAAGACTGCAGTGCTGTGGAGCAGCATGCTGGCTTCGCTCCTGGAAGTGGTCTTGCCCCAGGAGGTCAAAGTCCCCTGGGGCAAGACCACTGTGCTCCTCAGTTTGGTCCTGTGCTTTACTTGAGCTCTTTGGTTTGAATCTTGTAGCCCTGCAGAGTAGACACACACCATGGAGGCACAAATCGTTTTGATCTGATGGAGGGAATAATTGTTGGGTGCAACAATAGGAAATACAATCAGTAACTTCTCCCATTTTTGTCAATTCATACATAGTGTAGAAAGAAACCATTACAATCATTTTGAAGCCAAATAAGTAGGGCAAAAAGGGCTTCTCCACACTTTTGTGATCAAGTTGGCATGTAACCTCCTAGCTTACTTAAATCTCTTTCATCTTTTATAAAAGAATTTACTGTAGCCCACTCAGATGCCTACCTGTGCTTATCCTGGAGTCCCTAGGGGATTGCACAAGAGGACTTTCCAGATGGCCAAAGTGTCCCTGTGCACAAGCTGACTGCATTTCTCAGTTGATGCCCACAAGGTTTTACACCCAAGAATTTCTGGTAATTTACAAAAAAAGTTGTAACATTAGTTTTGAAGGAAATAACTCGCACTGGAGTCTAAATACGTTTGCTAATTTTTGTACCAGCAGCTAGTATGGAGCTTGAGAAAGGCTAATTTCTCTTGTCAAAAATACCATGGATGCCTAGTGACAGCCTTTCTAGCCCTTACAAGATTCTTCAGAAATGCTGGCCTAAACCTTTAAAAAAATATTCCATAACAATAAAAAATGCTCTGAGCATTTTACTCCTGGCAGGACAGAATAACGTGTTATGTGAAAATCATGTGCTGAATCTGTCTACCTATTTTCCCTACAAAACATTTGCTAATCATGCTGTTAAAGGGGATGAACATATTTTAGAATATTAAAATTTGATTTTGCAAAGACAAATTTCAATATTAAAACACATATAATGACTCTTAGATTAAGCTTTTCTGATATACTTAATACCCAAGATAAATAACTAATCCACAGAGAACAGGAGGTGGACTCAGCAGCTGAGTAAGATTACAATTTTAGGACATACTGTAGAGGACACAGGGAAATGCAATCTCATCATTTTCTTAACAATATTCACTATATATTGGTTAGTCAAAACCACCTGGCATATAAATCAGAAAAATCCCCAAGATCCTGCATTCACATTGAAATTATCTCATAGGCCTGAGACCTGCCTAGTACACAACTGCAGCTGTGTAGTTTTATCCTTCAGAGAAGAGGCAGAAAATACTATGTGAACTGTAGTTCATTCAACAGTCTGTTTAGCAAAGCACAGGTACTGCTCAACTTGGACATATAGCCCAACAGAAGGAAAAATTACTCTCCAATAAGAGCTGATCAATCACAGAACAAGCAGAACACAGTAACCATTAATCACAGGTGAAAATTCGATGCATGATTACTAAGACAAAAGATTTGGCAAGGGTTTCTAAAAAATTTTCACTATTTTTATAGCAGCAAGAAGTCAAAGCAGGAGAAATGGGAACAGCATCAGAGAAAGTCCTTTATCTCAAAAAAAAAAAAAAAGTAAAGTAATTTTTAACTAATTACCAGATTTGTTATACTTTTATGAGGACCAGGAAGGGTTGTAATGAACAATCCACAATGTAATATATATCAAGTAATATGAATCTGCCAAAGTATTCAGATCAGCGTATATGCATACATCTGTATAGACATTGTATCAATGTACACACACTTTTACTATGTTCACTGATGTCCACATTAACTATGGGAACTATATGTTGTTCATTAATGCCTATAACACCATGTGCACATGCACATGGTAAAGAGCGAAACATTCCCACATGCAGCATGTGAACTGCTGCAGGGAGCAAACTCCTCTTGAAAACAACCTACCTGAGAGACACTATTTTTCACATACAGTACAGTACATGCAAACACAGATGGAAAAACACAGCTAAAATAACAATTTTCTTCACTTTCCATCACCTAACTCAACAAAATACAAATTCTTATTAGGCTGTGATTTATCTAGTAAATATTGCAAGTTCTTATATTTCCTCAGGTATGTCTATGTGCAGGATAATAAAGCTAATTTAATTTAGTGATTTGTAGGCAGATTATCTCCTGAACTGTTCAGTTATATTTTATATGTATTTTTCAACAGCCTATAAAATTAAAATGAAAAAGGATGAAGATTTCTATTTTAAAGGTTTTTTTAAATGATTTTTTCATAAATTACTTTTCTCCTAGCTGAAAATGGTTTAATTTATTTTAAGAGTAACCAGATCTTTACAGAAAAACATAGAAATTTTAAAAATAAGAAGAATCAAAATCATTTTACCTCAACAAAAAGAACCTTATAATGGCTTCGCTCACTAGGACCAAAATATAAAGTGAGATTTAAGAACACTTCAGATGTTGCCTGCAACTCTCTTTGTAATTATCAAATGGTTCAAATGATGAAATGTTGTGTTAGCTACATATATTCCAGCTATGTGACAGGTTCTTCTTTCCATCCAGCAAAGAAAATTCATTATCCATGCCACAGGGGTAATGTTAAATCCTGAATTTTAAAGGAGGCATATGAAAGTTACTTGAATGCCTTTGCTTTCTAAAACCACCGATATGTCATTTATATTCTCCAGAAGGAGAGAATTTGTGTACAAGCAAATGTCTCTGTAAAAGAGCAAGGTTTCTAATATTTAGCATATCTATATCTCAGCAGATTTCTACCCTGAACTACTATTTGCTTAGGCACCTATATGGGGAAAACAGATTAAAGCAGGCAGGAAATAATGGAACTGATTCTTTAACATGAGCAGGATAGGGCCTAATGTATTGTTAGCTTGAAAGAGAAGGAACTTGGTCTTTTTCATGTGCATCTTAATACAGGCATCTCTTCAACTTTGCAGAAAAGATGTCGTCTTTGAGGAATTTCTGTCATGAGTAATTTCCATATATTTTTCCCCAAATGGGATAGGAGCTCTTGCCTTGCCAAAGTAGAGTGGGACAGAAAATTTAATTCTGTGCACAGGCCTTTCCTGGGAAGCACAGCAATCAGGGTAAGGTATTTTTGATGTCCACTTGTTGACACTGACCTGCACATTATCTGTAGCAGAATATTTATCAGGGAGATGACGTCTGTCCTAACCTCGGCATGCTGTCACAAACCACTTGGCACCGTGAAACACTCGGAGGGAGGACTGCCTTGGGGAGGAGCATCGTCGCAGGGGAAACAGCAGTGAATTAAACTGCTCTCTCTCACAGAGGAGGCCCTGAAAGGCACGGTTTTTAAGCAGCAGGTTTGGAAATTATTCTGCTCCTCGGCTGGCTCTGGAGGGCAGGCGATGTGCTTGTGTCAGTCTGGGTGGGATGCCTGGCTGGGCAACCGCTGGGTGAGAGGAAGGACACCAGCGAAAGTGAACCACAAGGCTCCTTCATGCAAGTCCCTGCTTTATGTTTCTTTTGATGAAATAACTGTATTGCAGTGTTTTTAATCACTCAAAATTATCATCCTACTTTGTCACCAAAATAGCATAATAGATAATTGATCTGCTGAACCAAAACAGCACAACCCCCAGCAGTATGTTTGCGCTAATTCACAAGGGCGCTTTTTAAAATGAATTTGGGAAGCTATCTATATACCTACACAAAGGTCTTATTTTATTATTAACTGCAGTAATTTCATACTGGAACCCTAATATTACAGTGCAATTTGGTTGAAACTCTTGAACTTGTGAACTGTTAACAATACAAATAACACAATAATATCGAAGAATCCAAACACTTAGCAGCAGCAAACTAATAATCAGTAACACTTTCATGCCAAATAAGCTACCAGGGAATTAATAATTTTGCCTCCCTCGCTGCAGCACCACTGGTGTTTCAAGACATTTCTCCTCTGAGGAAAGAAGCTGACTTGTGCCCCAGCCCAAAACCAGGGTGGGTGTCTCCTCTGGGCAAAGGTATGTCTGGTGGTGCCCCTAAATGTTTTCCACCCTTCTCCCCGTCTTGATGGGGCCATGGTGAACACAGGCTGCAGGTCACCAGCCCTGTCCCTGGCTATGCAAACAAGATACATTTCCAGCACCTCACCCTCGTGAGGTGATTTGCCTCATGAAGGTAAGGAGGCTGGAGGTAAATAAATAGGTCTGTTGAGCCAGGCCTTGCCTGTACACACCTGTATCAACAAGGATGCAAGCACAATTATCTTACCTTAATGAACTTAATCTTTAATTTCACAGCTTGGCCCTTGTGCTCAGCCTCTTAACAAAGGAGCTGAACTGTTTTAGTCCATATGACCACCCTTCCTCCAACAGCTGTGGAAACTTAAAGCCACGACAAGGATTTTTGCCCCTTGTGAAACTGTCAAAAGCAATAAATATTTTTCTTTTTTTCCATCATTAGACCCTGTTAAGAAAGCCTGGCCATTGTCCACTGTAATTCCCAGCGCTCACGGGGCAGGAGCTTTATTGTCCCAAATGAATCCTGAAGTGTGAACAATGCAGGGGAAAGCGGCCACCCTTTTCGGGAGGGTGTAGCCGCGAGGAATGCGGCGCTTCCCCACAGACGGCTCCGCCAAAAGAGCACTTGTGTTTTTTAACACTGGCCTTTCAGGAGGATGCTCGAGTTAAGGCATTGTGGCCCACTGTAAATAGATGCACTCGCCAGAATGGGGCTTCGTCATCCCTAATTAGGGAAGTAACTCCAGAGAGACAGCATGTCACTTGCAAGACTGGGCTCATTGTTGGGTTTGTGCGCGTCCCCACAATGTGAAGTAATTGGAGTTGTACCTTTTAGAAAGCTGCTAATTTCACATAGGAAGTGCTAACAAGACCTTTGTGTGCCATGTTTTCCTTCGTCCTTTCTAAGGAAGTTACAGAGCTCGAGTACTGGGAATGGCTGGGCCAAGGCCTGCCGGAGGAGGCTGCGGTAATGAACCACTTCAGCCCCCCGCCAGAAAAAGGAGGCCTAATTTTCGGGCCTGAGAAGACGAGGACGGACAAAAGGTTCTGTTTAAGCTTATTATACAGGACATTCTCAGTGCCTACACAGCTTTCCTCGAAATGACCCTCTCAAAATAAGTGCATCAAGTTTGAGCAAATAGAAACATGCAACTTTCGAGGCTGGGGGTTATAGTTTTCTTTACAAAGCCATTTATATAATGTAAGCCGCAATTAGCGCGGAACAGAGCAACAAGATCTAGCGAGGAAAGTTCCCTTGACAAAGGACAGAAATTAGGGGAATAAGTAACAGTTAAATATTGGCTTTGGATAACTGGCTGAAAAGGCCTTTCAAATCAGATGTGGATGTAGAAAAATAAAATAATTTTACTCTGAATATCTTTCGCTGCACAAAGTTTGGCTTTTAAATCGCCGACCGATTGATTCCACTAATTTCAAATTATCTAGACAGAATGAATCTGGCCTTAAAAAAAAAAAAAAGAAAAAACTGAAAAGCCTCTCAGCTTTTAAGCCTGACAATATCAGCAAAATGTCCATAGGAATTACATATAAAAATTCAAACAGTAATGAAACAAATTACTACTTACAGTATGAAAAGTCTGCAAAAGCTTTTTATAGACTTGAAATGCAGAAGTTATATAAACTACTCAGTGAAAAGAATTAGAAAATGACCTTTGCAGATCAGGGGCAGAAATGAACAGTCTTCAGGGGGAAAAAAAATTCACTGTTAACAATGGCTTTTAATGCCATTTTGCTTCCCTCATTTATCTAATAATCATGGCAAGGTTAGGGTAAACAATGAACAGTATGTTTTCACATATTCCACCTTTAGTGTCCTCCATATGAATTTCTAAAACACTTAAGAGAATAGATACATAAACCTGTGACCTTCAAATGAGCTTTTTGCTACTTCCAACATTTTGAATAAAAAAGGTCAGAAAATTGAACCGCTTTTGCACAGTAATGAATTCCATTCTGTTGGGTAAACAAAGCTAAATTTTAAAACATGGACCTGACATCTCTATAGCTCAAGAAGCTATTCTCTTCTTTGGGCGCAGGGGGGAAGGGTGAGGAATGTGAGCACTCCACCAGCCACCCCCTAAATCGCTGCAGCATCCGCCAAGGAAAGGAGGAGGAGGAGACAAAAATATTTGGTTTTATTCAGTGAACAGCCATGATTTCCAAGGCCAGTGCAACACAAATGTTGGATTTTTAAGACTTTTTCCCCTCCACCTCTCCCCTCCCCCAGCGAATAATTGATCCAGTCCACACAAAAAAGAAGCCAGCGCTACCCTCATCAAGCCAGCTCTTACTGATGAGGGCCTCCAAAAGTTACTTCAATTTCCGCCGTGCTTTTGTCCGTGAGTTGTCCTGGCTGAAAGGCCCAGTTAGGTATTGTTGCAAAAAAAGTCTGCACCCACGTTTATTCCCCCCCTCTAATTCATACTCCGCATTGTGGGGTTTTGCTATTCAGGGACTGATTGGACAACAGCCCAAAGAATGGCCCCAGTGATTAGGCTCTCAGCATGGGTCTGGATTGTGGGTATAAACCCAGGGCTGGGGCTTGAATTCATGGCCGCTTTCTGCTTCCTCCTAGCGCCTCCCGCGCCCAATATTTTCTGCATCCTTTGCTGCAGGTAATGCATTCCTTCATACCAGGAAATGGAATCCGTATAATTAGCCGGCTGAGTAATGTGTGAGTCCTTGAAAGTCCCGGGGTTGTGCCCCGGGAAGCAATTGCGCTTTGGTATTGATAGGAACTCACGGGCTTTTGGTCAGGGTGGGATAATACCAAACCCCGAGTATTGTCATGACAAGGTATTCATCCTGCTTGACAAAGGAAACTTTTCTGCCGTCCCCCCAGGGGCATGCAGGGGCGATGCTGGACACAAATTTGTTTGTTTAGAAGTTGAGGTAGGGTTTGCCCAGCCCACGGCCATTCCCAAAGGCCGGGCCTGAGCCCATCCCGCTTCCCAGTTTGCTTTACGTTTGAAAGTATGGCAGCTGCGCAAGGCGAGAAGTGTACAGATGTCACTCTGCGTCTTACATGTCAGTAGCTGGAATTAATTTACATTTATTTGCCAATTGTTTTATATCATTTTATGACAATGTGCTGCATAATATAATTTAAATCTTTAATGTACAACTAATTCTCTACCATTAATTTGTCAACATGATTACTGGATATGCCACCAGTAAAAGCTGGATGACTTGAAATATGTAGAAGGCATTCCTGTAGCTTTAAAAGAGGTTTGTATCTGAAATGACAAAGGTTTACAGAACTTTTTTTGGTCTGTCTGTAATTTTATGAAAACTACAATTTCAATGTAATTTTACAAACTGAATTATTCCAGCTCTCAGTCTGAAATAAAATCAAATGCCTAATATATTAATTAGCCCAGGGAGAGAGTCCCAACAGTATTGTAAGAAGCAAAATTATAGTTTGCTTCCTGAGAAACGCAGCCTTCATCGTGACAAATCCTGGCTGATAGGAGTTTAAACTGTCTCCCTGCCAATAGTATTTTATTTGGGCAGAGCAGTAATCTTTTCAGCTATGTTCTGGAATTGAGAAGCAGCTCGTAACAAGAGCAGGTTGCAAATTTTTTGACAGAAAACGGTGATTTGTTGAAAGTTGTCCTGGGTGTGTAGCAGGAGCTACAGCAGGGAAGGTTTCTCGGGGTAGAACTGCTGATTAAAAAATGAAAAAGGAAAAGAAGAGAGGGAGAGAAGGAAAGAGTGAGAGAGGAAAAGAGGGAGAGGGTTTTTTTCTGCCTCCCAGCCCTCCCCCCAGCTGCCGGGAGGTAGGAGGTCAGGGCACTCTCCAGGGATGTGGGAGAGCCAGTTTCAATTAGCTCCGCAATGTGCTTGTGAGGGGGAATTCAGAGCACATCACCTCTTTGCTTTCAGGGGAGTCTGGCCCCCGTTTCTCCTACAGCTCTGAGGCACTCCCCTGCTGTTTCTCTCCCTCTATGAAAAACTGAATGTGTACCTGCCTCCCTCAAATAAACAAAGCAACCCAAAATCCGTATTGAAGCAGAGGCCCTGACCTTGCAGCACCCACGCCCGGGCAATTCCCCTGCCAGACTCCTCCCGCAGAGCTGGGGCTGGAGACGGCAGCCCCAGGTTTGGGAAATGGGTGCAAACAGCACCTGCAAAGCACAACTGAGACTCGAGTCCCCGGGCTCTGCCTCTCTGATCCCCTCGGTGCTCTCCTTCCAGCCTCTGGGGCTGTCTGCAGGCAGAAGCAGACCCTTTGTCAGTGCCGTGCGCTTGCTCCTCTGCTCACTTGGGGGTTGCACAGAGCAGTCAGCCCTCGCAAAGGGGCCCGGCAGCTCCTCAGTGCAGGAACCGAGTGTCGCCTTTGGACACTGTTTTGCAACTATTTAATTCAGGTGGGCTCCCTGCAGTTCTTCAGGGATCTGAGTGGACAAAAACCGATACTCACACCAACATTGGTCCAGGACCAGGGTACAGAGAAAATGCTGGGGAAATGATGAATAAAACGGATTGAAACACGGCAATTAATTTCCGGTGAATAATTTGCTGAAGGAACATTTCATATCTCACACTGCTCTTTTTAAAGCTCAGCTTCCTGCCTCTCCTCCTCACTCTTCTCCTCTACCTTTTGGGTATCTCACAGGAGCTGTATGAGTCACCAGAACACTGGAAAAATCTAGCAATTTCTTTTCTTTAAAAAAAAAGGAAGGAAAAAAAAAAGAGGTCTTGATTAAAAATTAAAATAGGGAAAAAAGAGAAGATATTCACTGAAAAAGAAGTGTTTAGACAAAGCCTGTCTGCTTCAATTTCCCAGCTACGTAAGCTCCCTTGCCCTGAGAGTGACAGTAGATTCCATAAATTAACTGAAAATCCCTCTTCTCAAGAGCCTAAGTTATCTCTTCTTTGCCTGCAGCTCTGATTTAGAATAGGCGCTCGTTTGTTTACTGTTTTAATTAATGCTCCTTTTCAGTGTGGAATAGGGGAAGGGAAATGAACTGACTTGATAAACAGGTGTAGCTGTTATGTGTTATATTTGGGATCATTCAGGACTTGCAACAGATTAATCAGGCTTGACTGGACGTGAACCTCCTAGCTGAAAAGGTAGATCAACTCTGCTGGATGCCCAGTAGGTAAGTATTATTTTAACTGCTAGCCTGTGATAGGAAAGGCTTAGAAGGACAGTCATGAGTGGAGAATATCTCTCTGTTTTCACTCAGAAAAGGAGACTGATTCTTTCCCCCACTGCTTAACAGTTAAGGAGACCTTGACAATATAAGCCACTTTTCATCCCCCCTCTGCGTCCCCTTCTAACCTTGCTGCCTCATACACAAGGGGAAAGAAACAAATCATCCCATTATTTTAAAAACATGTAAGTGTCACATTGGGGAAAATGCTCTCCTAGGTTAACTATGAATGATTGAAGATTTTTTTTCTAAATGCAATATAAGTGTAATAACAGTTTAAGTGTCACGCTACGCTGTGTATTGCCTTTGCACCCTGTGTAATGCCTAGCACACTCTGAGCAGAAAATGATCTAAAAATCAGTCTTTTCTCAAAGAGAGTTTGAATTCTTAGCCTCGAAGGAGAATAATAGTTGAGCTTAGGTTTCTTCATTATGAGGCAGCAAAGAAATTGCGTGATTTAACTGCATCACAGCAGTAAAGCACTGTTCAGCTTATGAGTACCAAATTCCAGAAGAGACTGCGTCTCTTACTTTCCAAATAAAGTAACATCTAAAAATATATTCCTTTACTCCACATTTTTACTTGGCTTATACAATTAATACGTGTACAGAAAGAAACATCACATTAAAAATAAGTGAAAAGGAACCAGGGAGTATCCATTTATATCATCATCCAGCTGACCCTGCCAGGCTGAAGCAATGTGGGGATGTTGCACAACAAACCAGGCAAGTGCTTTAATTTTAACTGCGTTACATTAGACTACCTATAGCTTATGGCTGTCAAATGGGACCCTACTCACTCGTGTCTCTTGCCAGCAGACTGGCTGAAAACCAGCTTTGGTATCAGCTGTGAAGAGAGATGCTCACCCACCTTCTTGGAAAAAGATACTTTGAAGGCAAATGTCCTATGTCCTCACTGCAGAGCACAAATATAGGGCTAGATCTGGCTTTCCTTACACTGCGTCCATCAGGAGAATAGGTCCTGGAGTAAAAAGGGGTTCAGAATACAACACAGGCAATCTTCTGTTATACACGGACCTCTGATTTTAACCTACCATCACAATTTTACCAGACTGCCCGAAGGGAGGGTGATTAGACATGGGATGGAAAGGAAGGATAGCAGTCCTGCTGGAATGTTCTTAGCATTTTACTGACCCCCAAATACTCCCAGACATGCAAGGAGCTTTGATATAGTATAAAAATCTCAGATAAATGTCCTGATCAAAGATAGCCTCTAATATCTTGCTACAACCATCAGTTTGGGCTCCATGATGGCAGCTGATAGCCTAGCAATACCTACCATGCCATAATAAATCATTTACCTTATCTTGTTCATAGAGGTCTAAATGCTCCCCTACCAAGATAAAAAACAGCTCAACAAGGTCTGCAAGGAAAACATTTTGGAGTTATGGCTGCCTTCTCCTCTCAGGAGATTTACAGCCTCACGAAGGGAGAATTTTCAGCCTTCCAAACAGCATGGATGGAGTCCTGCAGCAGCACTTGTTCACATGCTGGGTTAAGGAAGGCTCTGCCAAAGCCAGATCAGGAAAATCACAACCCAGCTTATGAATCCTTAGAAATCCCCCCTGAAAATTTGATTGGAAGATGCCTTGTTTTCCTAACAAGGTACTGCACCTGATCATCCACATGTATGTTAACCAGTTGCATGCACTTGGCAAAACCAGTATTAGACTTGTGGGAAATCTGCAAAAACCCAGATCCCAAACCTAAATAGTAACAAAAGGTCAAATTTCTGAAGAAAAGGTCAGTGCCAGCTGCCACACCTCACCCTGGATAGAAGTGTGCATGTGCTGGAGCAGGAATACATTACAGTGCATTTCTCTGCTTCTGCCTCCCTCAAACACTTGGTGGGAAAACACCAGTGGGCAACTTACGTGTGATCTGAATTGCCACTGTTCTGGACTTCTCTCTTCTCCTAAGTATCCACTGACAAAACACAGACTCATCCCATACAGGAGCATCCATCCCATGATTCTTAGCCAAGTAAAGGCAACCATAATCCTGATCTTCAGTTTTAGGTCTCAACTGATTCATATGAAACAAATTACTTATTAACGAAACATAGGAATCTGAAAGTTAAGAATTAAGAAAAGACACAAAATAGAAATTTATTCCAAGATTTTTGTGGATCTTTCCAAAATGATGAGAACTGTATTTTACTAGTTACTTAAATTTGCAGTATGAGGAGCAGCAAGTGCTTGAAGCATGTGACAGAAAATCAGGAGCTCCTGAGCCAACATGCACCAACACCTGGTATCGCTCTATCTCCTTTTTTGCATGCAAAAGCAAAATTTTTCTCCCAAGTCTTTTATGTCACGAAGTAGCATAGAGCTGTAGGCAAATGAGATTTACATGACTTATTTTAAGAAGAATTGATAATGCCTTTCTGACCTTTGCCCAGGCCAGATCCATGAGGCATTGGCCTCATGAAACTCCTTGGTTCCCCTGCCAAAATCCTCCTGGACCTCCAGGGCCATGCAAAGTCCCCAGTGGCATGTGAGGGCAGGCACAAGGCTTTCTCCTCCTGGGGAGATGTGCTCTGCTAAAACATGTGTTTCATTACAGAATAAGAATTACATTCAAGGCGGTGGAGTGTCACAGTTTTTGCCAGTATTTGAATCCTTCCCACCTTTTCACCAGGAATTTACTCCACTATTACTGTTTATTGTGAACTTCAGTGACTGAGGTTTGGAAATTGCCCAAAATCTGCAGTGCAAAACGGCATCCAAAAGCCAGAAGAAAAGGAGGAAGGCAGAGGCGTGAGGCAAGTGTCAAGCTAGTTTTGCAAAGCAAATAGAGTATTATCCTTTTGTTTAAGACTTTTTATCTGCTATGTGATACTTTGCTTGGGGGAGCAGTGCATACGAAGAGCTTTCCTGCGCACCCCACCGTCCTTGATTGCTTTACTGTTCTCAGTGCAGATTTATTAAATTTTGAATTAACATGTGTTAAGGAGGTTGATTTTGTTTGTTCTGCCACATAACTTACTCTCCTAAACACTTAGTAATAGCAGCAGTTAATCTATTGACCAATGGCTTAAGCAGCAGGTGGCTTTAAGACCAATGGGCCAGTCCTGACAAGGCCCACAGAAATTCCTAAGGCCTCTTTGTTACCTGGGCTGGAATAGAGAAACTACTTGTTTGGAAAATGTTTCTCCTCCCACAAAACATCTTCAGCATTAAGGGTCCTTTGTTAGCGGAAGGCTGAAGAGGGGGATTATGAAGGATAGTCTGTCACACAAATTGTTTCTTCTTAGACATATAATGCAACCTGCATTAAAAGTTTACAAACTAATCTAATGAAATTATCATTCAAACGAAGCATGTCTCTGAACATTAAATTGACGCCTCGACCTGCAGTGCAATTTCCGCATTGGAAATCTCAAGACTGCTGCTGCTATTTCACAGTAAAACAAGATTTTTTTTCTAAAAAGCCCTCAGCACTGCTCTGTTTGAAACAGGAACCCAGATAATCTGCAAGGGCTCATTTTCTTAGGAAACCCAGGCAGTAAAACATTAACAATTAAATTAGTTCCCATGTCTTAAGGAATTTGGAGTTAACTGTGTGTCATCTGGGTCATTATAGCCTCTCCCTGCTGTGGCATGCAAATCCACATCAGGAAAGGTGGTAGTTTTTTTCAAATTTATTATTAAATTATTTTGTAGAAGTCAGCAGCAGCTGCAGCAACTGCAACTTGCAGTTCTGTACCCTTTCAGAATATATTGACATAGTTGAGGGCTGAATTCAGCTATGACTTGCTTTAGGGAGGATTTTACAGTGCATGGTGGGGAGACATCTCCCTCCAAAAAGTGCCCATGTGGGCACAGAAAGGACAGTGGCAGTTCCATTGTAGTAAAGAAATGGTGCTTGGGGAGTAAATGGAACCTTTGGGGTAGCTTTTATTTTGTCTGCCAAGCTTTCTGTCTTGTCCTGATCCACATTAGGAAAAATATATCTCCATGTGGTCTGAATATGCACATATGTGTATGTGCACCCACACAGATGTACAGACATACCTATATTTGAGTACACACACAGACACACACACACATATATACACTCTGACTCCTGCACTACAAATAGTCCTCTATTCTCTGTATCATAAATAACAATTGCAAACAGCTGCCCTGCAGCACAGAATAAAATAGGAATAAGAGAAGCCAAGTCACAAAATATTCTGTAGCCTGATTTCCATCTGCTGAGGTTTCTTCATCACTTGAATTGTGTGTCTATCTATGTGTTATGTACACATGTCCATATATGTATGTTATAGATATATATATATATGCACTTATATGCAACTTCTATTTAAGACCTTTTTATTTTGGGGACCTTGATCTCATCTGGCGATGAGATCCAGTAGCACCACTAGGTGCTACTGTAATACAACTAATTAATATTATTTTTACTGCTAATAATAACAGCAGTGTTTACTTTTAGCATGTTCTCACTCTTGCCAACATATGTTTTTATATTCTTTAATTTTCTCATTTTTTGCAGCACAAATGCTAAGAGGGATCCTAATTAACTGCTCAACATTGACGCACTCTCATTTAGTTTTTCTCTCAAACTTATTTATTAGGCTTTGGTTATCAGTGGGAGAGTTTCTAGCACTGAGACTGCCAGGATTTACTCTAAGCCTCTTAGTCTGATGTTTTCAAGGCCCTGGCTCTCTGTGTAGGGAAGCTAAGAAAACCATACATACAGCTTTTGGCCCCCTTTATTTCAAGTCATCAAGAGCAGATGTGAATTTATTTTTCTTCAGGGAGGTGGGGGATGGAGAGAAAGGCACCTGATTATTAAATAAGCTGAGGAAAATGCTGATTTTTGGCCAGGGCTTGTGGAGCACTACTGAAGAATTTTTTTTTGTCTGAGACTACATAACTGGATTCCAACATATTTTCAGGGCATTTCTCTGAACCACAGAATTCCCATGAGTAACAACAGGAACACCTTTGTCTGATTCCCACACCAAAGGCTTCCCCAGAGACCTACAGCCAAAACAAGTCAGAAAAATGTAGGAGGGCATTCCCTCTGTGGCTGCCCCCCAAGTCCCCAGTGCTCCTCCAGCTCTGATCTGTGTAGGAGACCCTCTTCTGTCCTGCAACTGCAAGAAAGGGGCTGTTCCCTGTCTCCCTCCCTATTACCCCTGTGAAGTACTCAGTGCTCTCTTTTCTCTTTTGGAGTGCATTTATTTGTTTCTTCCTCTTTTTCTCCCTTTCTTTCTCTCTTGCTGCCTGCCTTCCTTCCTCCCTTCTTTCCCCTTCCCTCTCCGTTAAAAAAAAAAAAAAAATTCTAATAGGGGAGGTCTCCCCTTGCTAACTCCACACCTAATTAGAGCAGTGAAAATTAGCTCCATTCACTCTGGCTTTAGTCCTGGCAAGAGTGTTAGAGAATTGGCCCACTTTTCAAGGTGCCAAATTGGAAGCTGAATCCAGGTGTGGTCAGAGGCAAGGGGATTATTTTCCTCCCATGGGGTGCAAACAAATGCATGTGCTAGGGATAGATGGGGTGGGGACAGTGTTGCCCACAGGAGGGCTAAACGCTGACATCTGAGCCCTCAGCACACCACAGCACCAGGCTGGGTCACAGCTCCCACAGCCTGAGGAGCCCGTCATAGGGATGGCAGCAAGGAAGGGCTCTGTGTTCCATGGCAAGGACAGAAGGAAGCGTGGAGAATCCTAAATCCTAAAGGTATGGCAAGCCCCAAGGAGAAATAGGTGACTGATGAGTGTGGGAGACAAAACCACACCATTTCTGTGCAGGTTTTCTGTACTCTCCAGCAGCATCCTGTCTCCTGTTGAGTTCCAAACTCTTTATGTTATCCAGCTATCTAAGTACCAGTGAACAGCAGGGGAGTAAAACAGGTCATGCTTCGTCTGATGCAATAAAGCTTGCTGGTTGACTGAAAAGTCAGAAGGTGCAGGTCAGTGTGGATAACTTCACTTCTATTATCCTATCAAAAGGAGAAGATGTAGCTTTCCTCACTACTCTTGAAGAGTACAAGCATTGACTGAAGAGGGAGCAAAGTTAGAATCTCAGAGGATGTCTGCATGTTGCCAATTTTACTTCAGGAATAAGAATCTCTTCTTTGAGTAGAGCTCTACCACATCCTGTAAATTGTTCTTGCCTGTGCACCACCATCCTGCATCCCCAGAGACCACCCTTTTACCTCCTCCTGTGGATGCAGAGCAAAGAGCACAGAGTCCTTGAGGAATGCAAAGAGTTGGGAAACAGGGGTGGATCAGACCACCTGAAAATCAAATATCACAACCATAACCAGGAAGAAAAAGGAGGAAGTATGTAACACCTGATACTATTCTGCTCTGATTTTTCTTGAGCCCTGACAAGTGATATGTCACCATGGCCTGGACTGGGGAGCTTCAGACCTTCCTAGATCCTTCAGAAAAGGAAAGCAAACCATCTCTTTTTAATGTTAGAAGTGTGGAAGCTTCAAACATAATTTGTATTTTTGCTGTTTTGCTTTCCCTGATGCAATAAAACCAACTAGTGAAGCTTCAGGAGGCACAGGCCTGTGTGGAATGCCCCATTGCAGTTATTCTGTGGAGAACAGGGGGCAAGCATCATCTCCACTGCCACGTGTCTTTTACTGTTATTTCTTTAGGGTGGGCTATGTATGAAATAGTAACAAACAACCCTTTATTCTTCCCACCAGACCCTTCAAATTTGGCTGTGCTTTGCAGTTCATCTTTGCAACCAAGCCCTACCACCACTACAGTTCTTTCAAAGGGTCATAGCGAATTACAGCAAAGTGGTATACGAAGGTAAAGATGTCAAGTGAGTTATATTAGCAGAAAAAGAACTGCACAGTAGGTCAAGGTTTGGGCAACAGCAGGGAGATGTTTGTTAAGATAACATTACTCGCAGTGGTAGTGACTTCCTTTGTAATCCACAGCTGCCCAGAGAGAACTGCCTCTGTTCTCATGGAGTCACAGGGCCCTACAAGAAGGTCCTGTTGGGTCTGAATGCGATAGACACAGCAATTGCTTGTACAAATAAACTTTTACTGTATCAGCAACATGAATGGGCTCTGGTGTAATGCTTTGCAATGCTTCACATATTCAGGTTGGTTTTAAGACAATTATCAGAGCCCCTTTTCAAAGTTAAATGGAGGTTTGTGCAGTTGTGTTTTCCTTTAGGAAGGGCAAAGGCGCAGATGTTTCTGAGATACATCCCAGCCAAACTAGCAGAGAAAAAGGACTGGTCCAGCACAGAAGAATCTGCAGTCACTGGTTATGTCTGTATTGCACACAATCTCAAGAGCACCTCAGGAGGATGTAAGTTCAAACACAGGCTAGAAGCAACCTTCAGGGAAGACCAAGAGAGAAGTTTCAGGCTGATGGCCCTGCTTAGCACAGGTCTATGGCACAAAGAACAGGCTCACAGCCTTCCACACATCCCATCTAAGAATGCAGCAAAACCCCCTGTTTATCAGGTCCCGGAGCTACCCACTGGACGATTTGGATTTATAAGCAGCCTACCTTTAGGCTACTCCTCCCTGACAGAGAAAGTTCATACAGGCCAAGACTGGACATTTGCACACAAGCCATAGGACTTTCACTGGCTACAGTGTAGATGGCCAGAGCCAGGACAGGAAGCACAAATACCTCGAGTGAATTCCTTGGCTTAGGTCAACCTAGATGAAGCCATGTTGTGCCTGAGCTTGCAGTCAGCTTGCAGTTTAAAGTACCATAGACATCCCTCAGAGAAGCACAAGTGTTTTGAATGATCACTGCAGGACTATTTGCCTTTGGAAGCCAGATTTTAAAAGAAATCTGGTAATATACCAGTTCTTGTGCTTTAAGCATAAAAGATGCATTGCAGAGTACCATATTGCTACATCAATATTTTTAAAATGAATGTTTAAAGTGACATTTCTTTCCTCATTTGAAAGAGCTTTTTCAACACTTCATGAAAAGCTCAGATTTCTGAATATTCTGATATATCTCCATGTTCCCTACACTCAAATGCCCAGATTCACCATTACATATTAAATTTATTCTTATTTCTGTGCTATGAAAAGGTAAGAAATCAGCAAAGGGGAATACTAACAGATCTTATGAGATATTTTTAATATCCATTTTTCCCCCCAGTCTGGTGCATATGGACTCAACCTAAGCCATAACTGTCCTATAGCTCATAAAATGTGCATTACATCGCATTTTAGATAGAAGTCAGCAGGAACAAAGCTACTGAAACGGATGAATAAACAAATTGTTGTTAAGGCTACACACATCAGCCTCTAAATAGCAGTAGAAAAATGTGCTGTGCTTCTGCAACTCAAATATCTGATTGTACAATGATCTGAACTGTTCATGCAAGTGTTCATTTCAGCTTGACCCTGTTTGGCGCAGGTGGGAAGCACTGTGTCAGAGTAGCAGAGTAGCAGGCTGGTGGCTCTGGGACAGGGGAATCCCATCCAGCAACAGAAACAGCATGGCTGTATGGTGATAAAATGCCCCCTGCCTACTGGCTAGAGTGGTTATCTAGGGAAAACACATTCCTAGTCACCTCATTAGCATGAGGTGGATCGCACTGAAGGCAGAACCACAAGCCATATGCAATGATATGCTGCCTTTACACTGTGTTTTTGAGTCCAGGCAAGCCAACGCACCATGAGGTGAGCCCTCCTAGCACTCAGCATTCCCTGCTGCTCCTTCATCTTCTATCTTTCCTGGTGAGGACACACAGCACATCCTATGGATGCACTGTAACACAAATGGGAGCCCATACTTGGGCTCCTCAACATACACGGGTCTGTGATCTGCAGGTTCCTATGCCTGTGGTTATTCAGTACTGGAAAGTACTCAATGGAACTGAATTTCAAAATGGAACCGATTCTGTTCCTCTGGAGAAGGTTTCAAGGCACTCAGTCTTACCTTCATCCACGCTGTGGCCGTGCTGCTCTGCAGGGTCTGTGTGCTGCCTTTCAGCTGCTGGTGTGCTGTCCCACCGAGCTCCATGCCTGTTAGGATTATCCACTTTCCTGTGATGAACCCACCTGGAACAGCTTTGCTCTCACTCCCACTTTTTGGGCACAAGTAGGGCCTTCTTACTGCCATGACCTGACAGGATGTGCCCTCCCCATGCTTTAAGCAGCTTGTACTCAGCCCTTCAGGCCCTGGATGCAAGCCTCCAACCCCTTACCACCTTGGCATGGAGGGCCAAGGTGGGATGCTGCCTATGTTTTGCAGTCATTATTCCTGTAAAGGGACCTTACAACAAAGAAAAGGGCAGACCAAAAGTGATCTGACATGGGCTGGGGTTCAGCAGTAGGCATCCTTTCCACCCATCATTGTTTGGCAGTGATTTCTACCCAGTGGCAATATTCCTCTGCTTTGTTCACAGCTGAAAATAACTGAAAGTGCTTTGAAAGGGCTGCCTTTAAACTGAGCTTAACACCTTTCCAAATGATTTTTGTCATGGTGAATACCTCCCTCTCAGATGAGAATTGCATCTTTTCCCTCCCATTTTGTGCCTGCGCAGCCTATAAACCACTGTAAAATATGGCTCACTGTTTCTGTGCTCTCCCATGCCCTTTATTTCCATAATGGACTCTTTGCCCACGTGTTTGTTAATATTTCTACCTCACTACATAAGCTGGCAGATTCCCAGAGCATTGGTGCCTGTAACATGATCCCTTTTTGTTCCCATGCAGTTATCTGGCAGGACGTTGTCTGCAGGGTGGGCACAGAAAAGCACAGATGCACCTCACCTGGCACAAGCTGTTGTAGAGCCATGACAAAAACACCTGCCCTCTCTGTAGTAATCTGCTGAGCTGCTGGTGTTCCCTGCACCGGGAATGCAAGGTTAAATCACCACTTTGCTTCCTGTTGTGTCACTGCTTTAACTGTTTGCATCAATTATTGAACACACTCACACAGTACTAATGCCTTTGCTGTGATTCACACGGATCTTTGGAAATTAACGCTGCACAAAGCTTTACTTGTGGTCCTTATCCCTAAATCTTCCGGTAGCCTGCAGGCTTGTGGAAGTACTGGTTTCAAAAAGTGGCCCAAACCATTTCTGCAGATTTCTGGTGAGATCAAGAAGAGTTAACCTAGAGCCACCTCTGCTAAGCGTCTTCCCCAACCCCTGGAACACAGCGTAGCAGTAGGAACACTAAAACAGTATGAAGATGTAGGAATGATCATGAGTGCTCCCTCCAAACAAATAAAAAGCCTATTCTCCTGTAGAAATTTGACAAAGTTCCACGTGTTCTCTTCAATGCTCTTACCCGAGCCCTTGAAAACAAGGAGCTTGCTGCTGAAATGCATTAGAAGAAGGGAAATACCAATTTAAATACTTCTTATATATCCTACATCCCTGCCTGTATTTCAGTACATCTGCTGAGAAATCCAATACTGGTACCATCCATTAGAAAGAACAATAACCTCTTCAGGGAATTTCAAATGATACCAGATGATGAAAAATATGCAGTTTCCAGGGTATGCCAACATCTAGCACAAAAACTAACTGATGGATGGTTAAAGGTCTGTTCTTTAAGAAGTGTCTTTGAGTGAAACTTGCATTATAAATACATTTCTACCTGTCATTGAGCCTTTCTATATGTGTTGCTTCACTTCTTTGCCTCAGTTTCCCAACATGGGAAAAGGTACATCCATCAGCCAATGATGTTATGTAATCAATGACTCTAAAAAGCATACTGAACGTGCAAAGTTCACATTAGCCTTGGTTAAGAGCTAACTATAATTATTATGAATTAAACCGTAAGTATTTGCCTTGGAAATACTGTGTTAATGTACTTTTCATTTGTTGTTTTCTTTTAAAACTTCCTTAGAAATTAAAAGTTTCAGAAAATGAAACCTCTTTCTGCAGAGAAAATCTCACTTTGCTAATTTTCTTCCCAGAGGAAACAACTCCAGAGTTAAGACTAATAATTGTGGCTACTGTCTTCTCATTCCAAGTAACTTGGAGGCTGATGTGGTTTGTGATAGCAACTTATACATTAAGGACTCTGATCCACACCCAAGAACCTCAAGGAGCTTCTGGCTGGATTCAAATGCTAATCTCTCAAAGGTTTCACAATTTATTTTTTAATGGTCCACTTCTGAGACATTCATCTGACACTTTGACTATTATGTTACCTGGATTAAAAAAGATGCTAATAAGAGTATTAGCCAGGTTCTTACACATAGAAAGCTTTTGCAGTTACAATACCTCCTGAGTGACTCATTCAGGATCCTGGGAAAAATAGACCATTTTTGCTTTCCAGATCTGTTGTGTTTTTTGTTTTTTCCTCCTTTTTTTAAAACCTCAAGAAGTGCTTAAAGTTCCTTGTTAAGAGATTTGAAAAATGTATAGTCCTTGTAAATTAAATACTACAAGTTCTTAGATGAGTGATCCCTAAACATTTATTATTCACACTAATACGATTTAATTCTAACTCACTGTAAGATTTATAGAAATTAAAAGACTTCATATGCATAAGGGTGATGAAAATATAATCTAGTTCATGAAATCTTTATATGCAACTTTATATTTCAGCAGTATAGTTATCCCTGGCGTGCTCCAGGCTCCGGGAATGTGCCACCTCAGGGGCTGTGCCCTGAGCCTGTGCCAGGGCGAGAGCGGGACCGGCTCCGGCAGTCTGTGTGCCCAGGGGTCTCCCACCGAGACCCGCTGCACCAGGGGAGCTCTGGGGTGCTGCCACGACCTTCCTAAAGCCATAAACACTTCACATTTTGCTCCTCTGCCCACCGCTGTCTCGACACAGCAAGGGACCGCAAATGAACTCGGGACTGGGACAATTTCCTTACAAAGAGAGGAAGTTGCTGAAGGAAGAATGTGGCCTTACCACAGCAGAGCTCGCTTCCCCGCCTGCCAATGGGCCACAGAGGCTGTTTCTTTGCACAGGGATTTGAGAGACTGGGTTGGAGGAGGAAATTTTTGTTATAATTATGTAGCTGCATTCCCCTCAGCTGGAGCCCTGTGGAACTGGTGTTTCTCTACCTCATGTACACTATTTAGGAGAGCAAATCCGTACTGCTGGCATTTAACTGTTACCTGTGAGTTGCGAGACCACTGTTGAAATAGAAATGGGAGGCGTTCCTTCTAAATTAATTTTCTTTTTTAACTACCAAAGCCACTGCACAGAAAGCTGCAGCAACTTCAGCAACTGTCTTGGTTGCACACCAAGTATTTCACTGAGAACATGTTAGAGAGAATCAGAAAGCAGAGAAAAGGTCACAAATAAGCACCTTAGGAACAATGAAAGCTTTTCTCCATGTAGCAGTGGGAGAGTTGCTAGAAAAACTGAAAAGGTATTAATCAGAAGTGGCTATAAATCCTCTGGAGTTTTGCTCTTATAAAACTCCTCAGAGAAAGTCTTGAAGGAAATGCAGGTCAAAGCCCAAAAAAGCTCTTGATCAGAGATTGCTGGAGGAAAATCTTCCCAGATGCCATTTAATAGGCAGCAATCACCCCAGGAGTGGGAAAGCCAAGTACGCTTGAAACATGGTTGCAGTTCCTAATAGGCCTTGTCACACTTAAGGCACTGCAAGCTCCATCCAACGAACAGCTGAAGCTGGCTGGCGATTCATAAAGCCAACAGTTTAAAGTTTATTATGATGAAAGCACTTAATGACAGCCATCGCTAGGGGCCCATCATTTATAAAGCTGTGCTGAGTATTAGACATGTAGCATGACCACCAATTTTATGTCACAATTGCTACCATAAAATGACCTTTGGTGATTTTTACTGCATGTGGTGGACAGCTCTTCTTTTACATTAGTGCTCTGTGGCTTTTCTTTGCAGACTATTATGCTGTCTAAAGCTTATTTGGCACTGTCGTGAGTCTCAACCCTTGTTATTACCCCGAAGGCCTGTCTAAAGGAAAACTCTCATGTTCTATTATAGCACTCCAATAATTTACAGATCTTACCATCCTTGGTTAGCGTCATAATTTAGTTCAGATATTTCTTCATTGTTACCACATTTAATAAAATCCCTCAGTTTCTACAGACTGCACTAAATTTTGTATTTGGGCCACTAAAATGCATATGCCTCTGTATTATGGAGACATGGATAAGGAGTTTTAATTTTTTGTTGTCAGTTGAAAGGAAGGGGAAGCAATTGCTGTGAACAGTAGTTAACCTGGGAGAAATCTCCTTAAAGCCTTAGGTATAAATGCTAGACATCGCACAAACAGCAGACGTAATTTCAGTGCATAATGCACAAACATACATTTGCATGTGAACAATATTACTTAATTACCTTTCAATTTTTAGACTGACTTTGTATACTTAGGAAGTGTCTGAATATACCAGCACTTTACTGTCCTGATGTAAAGCATTACCAATAAAGTGGTCTGTCCATGCTACAACACCTTTAAATTGTATATATAATTTTATAAATGATATAAAATCTGTTTCTCCTCCATGAAAAAACACACTAGCATCGCACACTGCAATCTTGAAAGGATTTAAAATATGTGATTTCTGCTAGTACCTACTGTATTGGGTTTTATATAAAGCTTTTTTCAATAAGGTAAATTGTTACATGACAAACTCATCTTCCACCATTATCATCTGCTGTTTGTGTTTAACAACAGGAGTCCTGGTCTAACAAAACTGTTGTAATGGCTGTACAAATTACTCAGCTGAAAGCTTTTCACCAAACCAAACAGTATTAATCAGCAGTTCTTATGAAGGTGCTAATTAAAAACAATTTTCTTCCTCAGTTTGCAATACTAAGCCATCTTCATTTGCACAGTTTCCAATATACAGCTACTGTATACACTCACACTTCAGGGCCTCTATTAACTATTGAATCTCCTATTACCTATTTTATTACATTCCTGTCTCCCAAGTTTCGAAGCTTGTTGACATTTCAGAAGTCACAGCATGATATGTTTAATCATTTAAAAAGTACATTAATTGGAGTCAGAGTCAGGAAAAAATAACAGGTCTGTTAGCATGCAGGCTCTGTCAGGGCACAGCACAGTCTGAATGTTCAAATCCTTTCTGCGAGCATAACCCATCACCCAGGGGCAACATTATACCACTGAAGGGGGACAGTGCCTAATGCAGAGAACCATCTTTTTTTTGCTGGTTTTTAATAAGCAATCTTCTACAAGTGACACTTGTGATGGTTATCTGCAGGGAAATGCATCCAAAATAAAAGATACTTTCTGTTACCAAAGGCCTATCTCTCCTTTGCTGTTGTCAGCCACAACAGCTCTTTGTTTTTGGGGGCTTGGCATCTGTTGAGTTTAACCCAGATTTGAGGGTCAAGATGTTTCTTCTCAGGCTGTGGAATGCCATCTGGACTAACGCTTCCTGCATCTTCCCTCTACTTTCCACACACTTTACACACAAGAAGACAATGAAGATCCAATGCTGCTGTTGGACAGCCATGGAAAATATCCAGCTTTTACCCAGCCACAACAATATGCTGGGCTTTTTGGCAGCAAGTCAGCTGCTGACTAAGCAAGGAGCTGTAACAGGCTAAACCCTTTAAAAATGGGAAGGAAAAGTTAGGTTTGTTACATTCAGCTGTTGGAACAGAGTCCACAGGTTGGAGAGGGAGATGGATCTTGCAGAGGAGATGCAGCAGTGGGTCTCACAAAATCTGGGGTCAGTTCTAGAGTGCATTGCCTGATTTCTAAATTTCTACAGGCAATGGAGACAGCAATACTGGCTGTGCCTTAGGTTCCCTCATGAGGAATGGGCATCATTTGGGGGGTCCCTCCCTTACTTACACATTCATCTGCAAATTTACTAAGTCATGTATTTACTTTCTTTTAGCTTTATGGGATTTTGAACCAGGGTGCCCTCATTTTGACTGCATTAAGTGAGTGCTGTTGCATTGCAGATGAGAATCATATTGAAAAACAACTTTCAAAACAATCTTTCATTGATACTGGTGTGCTTACAATCAGTGTTAGATTACCAATTTGTGGCAGTGGAGACACCATCTTAATTGGACTCAGGACAATCTAAAAAGTGAATAAAAAGATAGAAAGCAACAAAATTGCCTCTTTCTGAGGAAAAAACATGGGATGAACAGGCTGTGCAGAAAACATTCTAGACTGGTGGTTACCAGTGCATGCTGTCCTAGCACTTTCTACCGGTGTCTCAAAACATTTCAAAAGAGTTAAAGGAATTTGCAGTTTGACATTAGTGTTAAAAATCCCTGCCTTAAAAAAGAAGAAACCCACACACTGGAAAAAAAAAAAATCCAGGCTAAACTACATGTTTATAAAAAACCAGGACTTGGCTATTCCCCTCTTGCATTAGAGAGAGTGAGTAATAAAACACTGTGCTGTTTGACTTGCATGTGTTGCTGGCTTTTTCCTCTTCCCCTGCCATATCAGCTGTGCCACCTGCCATATCAAGAGGAGGATCAAAAGCTCCACCCACTGCATCCTCTTTTGTTCAGGGAACAGCGAAGGAGAGTTGTAATGGAGATGTAACACTTGATAAACCATATGCAGTCAGGCTCAAGATATAAAGATGCTTTTGGCGGGGGGGGGAACAATTTTAATCCATCTTTCCTCCTTGTGCAAACACGTAGCCATTAAAGCCACAGGCAAAACGTGAATGACTTGTCTAATAAGGATTATGAACCTGGACTTGTACCTGGGATAGGAAGTTCTCCTGCCTCATGTCACATTCTTAAGACATTTTCTGTTTCAAATCAAATTTATTTCCCAAATGGAAAGATTTGTCACAGTGTTCCAGAATGCTATCAGTTGGGACTAGATTGCAATTTTTAAAAAAGCCTTTGCCATATCTCACAGCAGGAAATGAAATACTTTCTTCTTGATCTTTCACATCCTGAAGATTACACAACTCACTGTCAGTGCCACCAAGTACATGAGAGCTGTGCCAAGGGAATGGATGTCCACAAGAACATCACTCCTCTCTGCCATTTTGCTCTGAGAAAGAAGGAAGACACAACACTGCTGTAAGAATTACCAAAATGTGTGAAGGAAAACTTGCATCAGCCTAACATTTCCGTTCTCGATGAAGCCAGCGTATCTCTTGCATGGTGTCATTCAACTTCAAATGCTTTGCAAACATGAAGTAATTAAGCTCAGTATTCTCTTATAACTGTAAATTATATCATTAAAAAATATACCAAGTATCAGAGACTAGTTAAAACACGTGACATAAAAGGCTCTGCTACATTTTATAAGCATGATTTGACAAACCGCCTAACATCTTAGCAAGATATTTGATGTATTAATAAACATTGTATTTTTATTAAAATTTAAGTGCTCAGAAACAATTCAAATACCTACTAATGCAAGGAACTCAGAGATGTCTCTAAAAGAGAACACACTTAGTGCCTCATGTAAATCCTATATCTTTTCAACATTCATTTTAAAACAAAAAAATCAAAAGAGAACTTGTTTATGTACCTCTAAAAATGTGTACACGGACCAAACCTGCAAGCACTTATGCAGATGAGTAACTTCACTGCCTGTGGAGCTCCAATATGAGTTTGCAGGATGAAGCCTAAATGCATCTTTGGTAAACAAGCCATCAATTACACACTTTAGGGACGGCAGCACCTGTGCAAAGCCTTCAACTCAAACGACAGACACTAAAGAAATAAAAAGCAATTATCAGCTACTAATTTGAGTAAAACTGTTTTCTTCTTAGAGCTAAAACCACAATTTTCAATGACATTGCTTCTATTTTTGGCAACTAATGATCTTTATTAGATTATTGTACAGCAGATATTCAGGTCCTCTCAAAAATAAAAGGTTCACAAATTTTAATATTGCGCTATTTTCCACACTGCTTTGTTGATGATGAAGATTTTCTTGTACATGCTTTTAGAGAAACAAAGGCACTGCTGTGTGGGACAAACAAAACAAAACTAATTACACTAAAGCCATTTTCGCAGCAATTTCAAATTACTCCTAAATGCTTTTGATTTCTTACTACACAAGTATTTTCCAACAGGAGTTTGAATATGAAACTCATACCAGCTATACTACTCAGTTCTAGGATAAATGGTTGGTTTGCATTGCCCCTGGTCTTTATCTAACACCGAGAATAGGCTGCTTTTTATCAAAAGAGGAATAAATTGCTGTTATTGTGATGTTAGCCCATCACTTGGCATTGCAATTCAAGTTTTTGTGCGAAAGAAATGTATGATCTAACTGCGACTTGACCTATGCCTTCTGAGATCCATCTAGGTGCTCTAATGGAGCATAAAAAGTACTGAATACAAGGACGTGCAAACTGGTAGTGAAGAAATTTGTTTGGGAAGAAGAACGAAGGCAAAGGGACTTTCAGGAGCTTGTGGCTTATATGCCGGCCAATTTGTTGAATATGGAAGAACGTTTATTGCCAAATTGCAGTTCTTTTAATTAATGTATTTCAGCAGAATTGTCTTCACTCGCTCGCAGCTAGTACCTTCCTCTCTCAGTCATGGTCTCTGCCTCTTTCTTTTTTCAACATTTTAAAAGTGTTTTTGTTTAAAGACTGTTACTGAGAAGTCATTAAAATGGTCTGTTAAACTGTTAAGATATCTTCTCCTCTTTCTTTGTAAGATTTTTGTCTTTCCCAGTATGAGAAAAATCACATTAAGTGTATATCAAATATAGGGGCCACAATGTATCACAATATAAACTAATTCAAGGGAGATAGTTTGATTACATTATAAAATCCTTTAGTTCTTACAGTGTTTCTTGGAATTTATCAAAAAAAAAAAGGATGTGTTTTTTTGAAAGCAATTTCTAGGACAGTAGCATTTAGATTTTAGTCCTGATAAAGGCTCACTTTCCATTCATAGTCAGAACCTAAATGTGCTCTTCTTGTACCTAAACAGATAATAAGCACTCAGCACACTCCCCCTTCTTGACACAACACACTGAGACTAATCACACATAATTGGAGAGGAGGAGCAGAGGGGCTGGGCAGGCTATTGTGTCCAAAGGACAAATGGTCAGTTTATGAGGCTTTTGTCTGATGCATAATTTCTTATACATCTACAGCAGGAAAAGTCCTGCTGGAAAAAAACATCTATACACACATATAGAAAAGGAGCCTTCAACACTACAGCAAATGAGGACATTTCAATCATGGATAAAAAAATCAACAGTGGAATTAAAAAAAAAAAAAAAGGCAGAAAAATACGAGCATTCAATAGGTGCACTTTTAGAAGACATTCAGATGACTATTTCCTTATTAATTGTCAATGCGCTCACTTCTTTACAACCAGTTATATAAACCCACAAAGTATATTATCCATATATTTTCAAATACGCCTCAAAAATAGCATTTAAAGAGATCAACAAAGTACATGCAAGTTTAAAGGCACAAAAGAGAAGGAAGCCAGCTTTACACCTTTGTTAATGCAAACATGTGAAGTCTGATCAATTTAAGGCTGGAACATAATTTGAAAAATAACTTCTAAAATGATACCAAAAAAAAGAGGTCTCAATGTTTATACTCTGTAAAACAAGCCACAATACCTTCCTCAGCCTTTAGATTAGCCTCAAGATATAAAGATGCTTTATCCAATGATGATTCAGGGACATAAATGGGGGGAAATGAACACTCCACACTCCCTGACCATCCACATACATGGATTAATTTTCAGCAG
>WEKY01012277.1:341-18218 GCA_013390045.1 Picathartes gymnocephalus
CTGGCAGTCTCCTCCCCTCTCCTTAAGTTACAGTGATAGTAAGTTCCCGTATTCCGAAACACATGCAGATGTCAGTTTTCGCCCTGCCGCTCGCCCCGCAGCGCAGCTCCGCGCTCTCCGCCCGGAAGCCCCCGCTGCACCCTCCGCGTTCCTAAGGGTACGGAAGGTCTGAAAAGGTGAGCCCTTCCTGTCCTTCGGTGCGGGTTCCAGCGGGAAGAATTCATTTTTCGCTCTCCGCCTTTGTATCGTAATTAACGTAATGATCCTTTTGGCTGCATCCATATTCTTGCTTGATCTTGATGTAAATTGTACAGGACAGACTAGCTGCGTTAAACATCCTGGAAGAAAAGGCTCTGTGAACGATCTCTCTTTTTTTTTTTTTTTTTTTTCCTTTTTTTTTTTTTTTCTTTTTTTTTTTTTTTTTTTTCAAAATGCTTGCATTAAAAAATATATCCTGCTTCCACGCAGCAGTCTCGTCCACGGTAGAACACTTACTATTTTAAATATTTAACTCGTTCTCAGAATGTTTCCACTCCCTAAAGCAGCAAAGTTTGTAGCGTTCTGTTAAAATTCAGGGAGGATATTGCACTAAAGTGCCGATCTTGAGACATATGGTAAAAGCAGCGATCAAAATCCACCAAAATAAACTTGTTACAACATGCGATTTCATTTAAAACGTGCTGGCTGAAACCCCTGTGTATGTATATTTTAAGAGCTTCCTAAAAAAAAGACTAAATTTGGCACTAAATTTATTTAAAAATTAGATCTTAGAGTTGAACTGTATATAAACAGAGACAGATTTCAGCAGAAGCACCTAACTTTATTCTTTTAATAATTTCTAATTTCTTTAAAAATGCATGCCAGTGTATATTAACTAAGACTTAAGAAAATGGGATTCTCAGTCTAGAAAATACCTTTGAGGAGGATCCATTATTAAACAAATCACACCCAGCAGTCATACAAAAAAAAAAAAAATCATACCTGAATGAAAAACTTTTACTATTTAAACATTTTAAAGTTGATTCTGTGTATGATTTCGTAATGATTTCTTAAAGTCAGACATGGTGTGATTCTTGGGCTGTCCTGCACAGAGCCAGGGTTTGGCCTCCCTGATCCTGATGTGTCCCTTTGGCTTAATATAGTCTGTGATTCTGTGACAGACACTCATAATTGCTATCAGGACAAGCTAAGCATTACTCCGCAGTGTGAGCCGGTACTACAGTCTGAAGCAGCAAGTCAAGTCGGATATTACTTTTGATGTTTTACAGATGTGCTCAGAGTAGTTTATACTGCGAAAAGATGAATGTTATCAACATAAAGCTGTCAAAGGCATATCTTCTAAATAGTGTTTGGGGGATAAACTATTGCTGCTGCCTTTTTGCATGTGAAAAGAAGGAATTGAGCCAATGCATTCAATCATGTAAAAACATCTGAAATGTAGAACAATTTAAATGTACCAGTTTGAGCGAAATATTTCTCTTCAATGGTTAATGCGAAGGTGAGATAGATTTTTTTTTTCAAATAGCAATGGCCTGATAAAAAGTATGAAAGCAAGTCTGACAGATAGTTTTAAACATTGTAATACCTTAAGTTGCTATGATTTCTACTGATTTTACATTTATGTATCAATAGCAAATTTAAAATAGTTACTCCTGGGTTTTACAGCATGACAGCAGTTCAGGTTAATCTCTGAAGACATGGGACTTATCTGATCAGTCCATATAATCCTTTTTCAAAGTCATTGAGGTTTTGCATCAAAAACTGCTTAGATACTAAAAACAGTACAATTCAATGAAGAATATTTGCTTCTCTGTAAATATATAGCTAATCACTCCCCTAAAATCTTACTGCAGTGTTTCATATTTCTTGTCTTGCAGGTTTCTCCAGTACCTCCCGCTGAAAAGGGTCCTCCACTTTTCTGAAGGGATACTGACAGAAGTCAATTACAAAAGAAAGCTTTCAGCAAGATAAATGAATAAAGGTAACGGAGAAGATCCAAAACCTGGAAGTAGGATGGAACGAATTCAACAAGGAGTCCGGAAACGTACACTTTTGGCAAAAAAAAAAGTGCAGAGCATAACAAAGGACGATGTTAAAAGTTATTTAATGAGGAATGCCTTTGTGCTCTTCACCGTTGTTGCTGTGATTCTTGGTGAGTAATTTGTTCAATAGGAATATTCTGTTCTCCAGTGCATTTGACAGTGACGATGTGACTGGGTGATTTGCATTACAAATGAGTTCCCAAATTCTTTTGCACTGATAAGAATGTTCTGGCTAGGAGAGTTTTGGCTTTGACAGCTGCATGAAGTTTAAGGAAGAGCCATTGAATTATTCTAGTAATTCCTAAGAAGAATTTTTGGTGAAAAAAACCAACCAGAACAGCTGTGTTATGAATTCTTCTCTTAAAGAATCAGATACAATAACTGAATTGAATGTTTTCAATTGTATGTCTTCCTACCAAAGCCAGTTGCAGCAAAATGCTCAGGAAGTAACTTTTGTTCACCTAAACAATCAAAAAATTTGACTTTGCAATGATGAACAGAAATTCTCAATGAATGAAGAGACGTTTCTAAGCAAAGCCATGTAATAAATACAGCCTCAATCTTTTCAGTTTTCCCTTGATAAATGCAAACCTAAATTTATTTTCCCTCAGCCAGTCACAATCTTACACATGCATCTTTCAGATGCGATTTGGGAAACAATGGCAATGTTACTTACTCAAAGGACTGAAAGATAGCACCTGATTAAATGCCTTTTAAGAGTATATGGAGAGGAATCCAGTACATCAAACAGCCTTTAGATTTGGAATGCACCAAAATGTAAATTCAAAATATTGCTACATACTTTGAATTAGCATTAGAAAGAGAATCTGCTGAGAAAAACAAACAATTTTTAAAACTAATTTTCCTGTAAATGATTACATGACCACTTATGATAATTTTTCTTTAACTAGAGATTTTCAAAGTGGCACCATGTTTCATGAAATAGCCACCAAGGGTGACCAAGAACCTTACAGCTTTATTGTATGGCTTTCACTTTTCTCATTAGTTTAAAATATAAAATTGTGAATCTGATAATGATGATAAAAAGCCATACGAAAGCACCTAAAGATAATGGTCTATATCCTTTGCATATGTAGGCCCTAATGTCCTTCATAACGCTGTTCTGTATAGATCTGCTTGCTGTTTCTACAGCTCTTCCAGGAATTGAAATTTTAGGGCTTTAACGTTATTGTTGCTTGATACCACATCACCAGTGTTGTTCTAAATTAATTTCACGTTTGGTGGTCTTTCTTTGGGAGACATTTATATTAATTTGCCTATTGGTAAAATAAAGTACTTTCTTGCTAAAGCAGTAATTTCAGTTTCTGATATTTATAAACAATATTTGATAGTAAGTGTTTTTATTCCTAACTAAGAATTTTCTCAGTGTAAGAGCTCCATTAATATCAGTGGTTATTCTCTGTCATATACATCCAGTGGGGTTCCCACAAATTGGTCAATGTGGGAAATGAAATTTGGACTGGGCAAGTGTTTTTGCTGTTATTGCTGGTTCCAATTAATTTTGGGTAACTACTGACACTGCCCACTACTCCACTACCACCTATGGCAGAGGATCAATAGGCACTGGAACACAAGTTGGAGAACTGATGAAAATGTGCAGCTAGGATGAGCTGCCTGGTCCAATTCTGCTCATGAACCCATAAACATATCCAGTATAACGTGGATGAAAAGATATTATTATCACAAAATGCTCAAAATTTTTCTTATATTTGTTATTTGTGGGGTAATTTTGCAGTACCTATATATGATTAGAACAGTAATTTCATGGTTAATAGACTATAAAAAGGTAGTATTTGGGGCTTTTGAGAGTTTTTTGCTGTTGTAGAAACAGAACTAGGGAACAGATGGCTAAAGAGTTTGGAAAACACTCACTGGTTGAACTCCATCTGCCTAGTTTGGCAAGGACTAAGTTGTTATCTTCACTCAGTTGTTTGGTGATCTGTGGAAGATGAGATGGTGGGCTTGATCCCTTTCCTAGCAGACAATAATCAGGGTTGCAGAATTAACCCACCGATTAGCACTACTGGCTCTCCCAGCTGAGATGCTGTGAATCTAGGTGGAAATCAAACAATACTCAGGCCAGGGCTGAATCGTTTACAAGAAGTAATGCTTAATGCTCTGTAATCTAACAGAGAGGTGACAGTTTTTAGAGCTGTCAGTCCAGAAGTTTTCATAGAGACCAAACTCAGGAAATGATTTTGTTTAGAGAGAGCAACATTTCTTCAGCGATATTTCTCTCACATCTCTTTTATGAAGGGATAGACATAAGAAAGCCTTTTTTTAATAGAGCATTTCCTCTTTCTTTGCTGACCAGGATAGATTTTGATAGAGGTTAAGTGCATAGGATATTATCTTAGTTCCTGTACTGTAGTTTATGGTGGGGATTTGGGCTTGTGTCTGTGGAAATTTGCATTTTGTTATGAAGTGGGGAACTACAATGTGCAATTCTTTCTGTTGTATGCAGATATTTTGCAAATAGAATGAGATTTTTCTGGCATTCACATGACAAGGAGAAATATAGACATTTATATAGCCATTCTGTTGTTACTCTGATTCTGAACTGAATTCTAAACTAAATTCACTAGCTGCTACCATACTAAGCCCATTACTCATTAAAAATGTAGCGATGAAGATGCAAGAAGCTATAATTCATGTTGAAAAACACTTGGAACTATTCTCTATTCCCTAAAAAATGCATAGAATGTGCTTCAGACTACACCTTCTGCATAGGTAGAGTCTGTCTAGCACATTGTCACAATCATTGTTAATATTTTTAGTGAAATTTAAACTTTTTTCAAGCCCTTCAAGAAACTTTGAGAAAAGCATTGTAAATAAGAGAATTATGATGCAATTTTTCACATTCTTCTTGTTCATATAAAGATATTATAAATTACTTTTCTGTAGTCAATCTTGTCAAGACTCAATAGATGATAACAGTCATGTGAGACAAATTTGTGAGGCTGACCACTGGTAAACTGAAAATATCATGATGACCAGAAGCAATTTAAGGTAGCGTAGGGATCATGGTGGCTCATGGAAAATCTGCAGGAAGTCTCAGGAACTTTGAAGTGCTAGCCAAATTACTGGTAAAATCTTGGGCTCTCCCATGCTACTCAGAATCATCATCCTGTCCCCAAAAACTCCTTCCTTTCAGATACACTTCCTTTATCAGCCTGTCTTCATTCTTACATCCCATTTTCTGAAAAATGGCGCAAGAATCCAGACTCTGACAGGACTGTCAATGTCAAAGAATCTCCTTGTACTGAAGGAAAGACCAAGACACAGAGCGCTGCTGAGCGGAGATCCTCAGAAGCTGTCTGCAGAGAAATGCTATTTTAATTGAGGGTCTCAGTGAAATAGAGGCAGGTTGTGAAGCAGGTACTATGAAAAGCAGTTTCTGCATAGTTATGAAGCTCCAATCCGCTAGCTAAAATCCTTTTGCCAGAAGGATATGCTGCAGTTGTCTGCTGGGACATTCAAGGGGGAGGGGGATGGATCCAGTCCTGTTTTCTGACTGTTTCCCCAAAGGGAAGAGGGAATGCAGGCCTGACTGTGTCATTGAAGCCAGGCTTCTGCAATTGCCAGTAATCTCACAATAGGTGTCAAGTACAGATAAGCTCATACAACCTCTGTTCTGCCACAGCATGCACCACATGGAAGACTCCAAACTTTCCAGTGTGCTTACAAAAAAAACCTGGTTAAAAGTACAGGAAGAAGACAGGTGAGATGAAGGCCTTGCCCCTTGTCTCTGAAGAAAAAAAGCAAAGACATAAATACAGCCTTGAAAGGATCCTTCGTGACAGAGACAGCAAAAAACCCACCAAGCCCTTAAAATATCTGAACAGTGAAAAGTTGTGCAGAGGAGCAGATTCTCCTATCTCAGGAAGACTCCCTGTTTGAACAACAGTTTAAAGACCTACAAGGTACAAGTCTGTCATACTCAGGTAGACAAAACTCAGGATAATACCCGCAAAAACAGCAGCCTTGTGTGTTGAAGCAACACCTATTCTGCTACTGGCAGATCTTTATATCCACTTAAGGGTGAGGCTGACACACCCAGAGAAGGGTATTTGACCTCACTATATATTGACATTGAACACTGTGACAATTCCTAAGGCAGCCTTGGTGAAATTTGCATGAGAACAAAGTGAAGATCTATCACTGAAGGAGTAACAGCTGTGGGACCTGAGTTTTAGGTGAAAGAATATGTTAAAACATAAACAGAGAAATTATACCAAAAAAGGAGAATAAGATATATGCAAGAAAATCAAGATAGTTGGCTACAGCTAAAGAGAGATCAATTATTTTTATGCTGAACTCAGAGGCTGACTCTATCTCGGGGCTCTCCTAAAGAACATGCCTAACACAATTGATTTCTCACTCAGTGACAAAATCTTCCTAAGTAATATTCTGAAAAATCTGTTAATCAGAACCTTTCTTGTTTTAAAATATAAAATAGTTTCAATTTTCGAAGGAAAAAACCAAAACATTAACAGACACCATGAAACTTAGAGTGACACTTAAAACTGCAAAAGATATTATTCTTTTCAAAAGGAAAAAAAAGTATAGAAATGCTAAGAACTTTCCTGTTAAGAAGCCAGGGGGAAAAGTCAAACTGTGAAATATGAACAGTGTTCTAGATTAACAGTTATTTGCAAAATAAAATAATGTTAATATATTATCACAATCCACATTTCTTACCAGTCATTCTGGTGTTACTGAAATGAAACAGCAATGATTGTTGAACTGCCGTATATGGCACAGAGTAGCAACAACAGACTTGGCTACCTTGTCAATAACAATTAAGCATTCTGGAGAGAGCAGCTGTGCATAAATGCACAGTAAAGATGCAAAATCTGCTGAATATCATCTTACTTCTATCCTAACGCTCTTAATTGTCAAGTCAGTGGACATGTGAAGTGGTGCTCAAAAGCAGTATGTCTGAATGGTCATAAAACATTCCAGAGAAATATACATTCACTCCACTCTTCATACAGATTGAAAAAAGACAGTTGAGATTCTCAGAATTCTCTCTTGAAGTTAAAACAAATGTATTTATATAACAGTGCTTCTTAAAAATCAAAATTCAAGGCTGTCCTGGGCAAAATGCATGTCAGTAACTGTGTGGGACATTTAGGATGTGGTTTCTCGGAGATTTTACAAGAAGATTCTCTGAATGCCATTAGAAGTATGGCCATCATGCTATCAGAAGACACATTACAACTGAAAGAGTAGTTATCTCAATAATTCTCAAGAAAGATTTTGTGTTGATCCTGAAAGGGGACGGAAAAGACATATCAACGTGAAATAAACTAGAATTAGGGGTTGCCAACCCTTTCCATTTTTCAGTAGACAGGGCCTATAATTGCTGTGGTTACTGCAAAGCAGCACAAAATCATGAGCAAGATGTCAATGATTTGTATGCTGAATAAATATTTAACATTGTTAGATCCTTAAAGCTAGCCCTTGTAAAGCTAGAACAAGCTGTCATTGGAGATGAAATGCTTTTGAGTTGGCCACGATGAAGGTGTGGCTGAAGATGGAATGTTCAGTTGTTCACAAATTCCTGAAAATTTCATTCATTTAGTTTAAACTTCTCACAAAATTTCTTGAAACACCCAGTCATCTGAAAGTTTCAAGGGATTATATGATACCATAGAGAAAATGTTTTTATAAAATGCTTATCTTTTTAAGCACATTTGAAAAAGTATACAAATAAATCCAATATTAAGGAGAAATAAACAAAGGGGCTAGATATTCTAGATGTTGATAAGGCTGCTAAAAAAGTAAGAAATAAATGCAGGCATTGGGATAATTTGTGCTATACTGTAGTATAGACTTCTAGATCAGTAGCTGAGATATATGAATTTTTTTTCATGCGTTGTTAAGGGAAAATTAGGTGTTGTGCAACCACCAGCTTCATAAAATAATCCATGTAGGCACATCAGTTGTGTATATCCTCTGACAATCGTCCCAATTCCTTTTGTTTGCTTTGCATTTCCTTAAGGTTTTGTATTTCATTTCATTTTTGATTACAACCCAGTAAACTTATGGTAAGTAACCTTACAACAAGGCAGACACTGAGGTGCTGGAGCGAGTCCAGAGACACACAGTGGAGCTGGGGAAGGGTCTGGAGCACAAGTCCTGTGAGGAGCAGCTGAGAGAGCTGGGGGGTTTTAGCCTGGAGAAAAGGAGGCTCAGGGGTGACCTTCTCATACTCTACAATTTCCTGAAAGGAGGCTACAGCCAGCTGGAGATCAGCCTCTTCTTACAGATAACAAGGGACAGGAAAAGAGGAGAAGGTCTGAAGATGTGTCAGAGGATATTTATTTTGGATATTAAGAAAAATTCCTTCGTTGAAAGAGTTGTCAAACACTGAAACAATCTGCCCTGGGAAGCAGTGGAGCCACCATCCCTGGACATATTTCAAAGTTGTATAGATGGGGCACTTTGGGATGTGGTTTAGTGGTGGACTTGGCAGTGCTGGGTTAAGAGCTGAACTTGGTGATCTTGGAGGTCTTTTCCAGCCTCAGTTGTTCTATGATTCAATGGGATTTAACGTATATTGTAATATATTTTTTTTGCAGTGTGTTACGATTCAGTTTAACTAGAGCATTGGAGCAATAAGGCAATGCAAGTGATGATAAAAAAATACTTAATACGGAGTTAAGAAATTTCTGCCTCCCATATCAATTTCTCCATCTCTGTTGTTCACAGAATATGTTATGGTGTCTACCATGTGTGTCAGAGAACAACTAGGCTTCTCACCAAGAAGTATTAAATTATTAATGGATTCAACAAATATGTATGGAATGGAGTAAGGAAGAATCTATGGAAAATAGTAAAAGAATAAATGGATATTATTCCAGAGAAATTTTAGTAAAGTCTGGATTCTTGCCTTTATTATGTCAACCCATCAGACTTGAAGTAGTATAGGCAGTGTTTGCACTTTGAATCAACACAATGAAACCACAGGGTGGTTTCCCTTTAAACCCTTTAAAATCCATACAAGAGAAATTTATTTTCCTTATAGGTTTCATTAGACTTTTAAAAATAAAAGAGTAAAATAATATGTTTGATGAGCTGTACAACAGTGAAAAGGAAAATAATTAAATGCTGAAAAGAGGCAAAGAAAGCCAGAAGGGTAACAGGAGAATCAGGACAGTAACAAAATGTTACTGCTGCTCATATTTCCTGGTTATTCTCCCTTGTCCTTTCTTTTTGCATGAGTTATATTCACCTTTTGAATTCTTGTTCAATTCTCTACATTAAAAAAAAATTCAATATCTTCCTTGAAATTTAGCATGTCTATATATTTTCTATTGGCATGGATAGAAGACCATAAATAGAAATGAGCTTCAGAGTCACAAAGTCTGTGCTTGTTTTTCACCTTTTAGTGTCACTTGATATGATTGAAAATTGATTTATTCAAAACAGTCCTAAAAGATGGGACTTAAGTTTTAAGCATTTTTTACACTGCAACATAATCTGCCGCCTGAAACTGGCTCTAGTAAATGCTTTGGTTTTACCACGCACGAGGGCTAAATGGAAAGAAAAGAGTAGAATTGCCTTTGTATTAGAGGACCAATAATCCAGGAATTCCTGGGAGTACTAACCAAAGGTAGTTGACAAATAAGTCTATTACATATATTGTGATGCCTTTGTAGAATTTTTACTTGGGAATCCATTCATTAAACAGACATGAATGTGCAATTAAGGCCTTTGAAGCCTAAAATGCAAGCAAAGGAAGCTGCCGATGGAATCCAAATCTGTGGAGCTGTGTGTCTTTTTAGTGCATGAGCTAGAGCAAGGAGACTTGACAGGGTAACCACACAAGTCCACGACCTAAGCATGTAACTGCCTAAAACTTGCCGGGAGGAACACAGACAAACAGACAAACAAACAAACAAACATGTTTGCATTCCTACTCCCACTCCTTTCTGAGTCAGGATCGTGCCAGATATTTTCACCCAGTGGAGATCCAAAAGCCTGAGAGTCCTCACCTTGGGAATGGCATCAGCAGCACATGAGGAGTTAAGTTATTCTTTTCCTCTCAAAAAGCAAGTTACAGGAGGAGGCAATTCCACCATTACTTTCAAAGCTGTATTTTTAGGCAGAGGCAAGTGTAAGATTTCCAAGGGCAAATACATATGCCAAGAGAGCAAAAGGCAGCATTATGTTGAACCTAGTGACTAAAATGCTCACCTATAACAGGAAGCCTCAGGCTGTCAAGTGATCCTTTAAGCAAGAACAGGGACACAAGGTGCCCCAAGTCCAGATGATTCTGTGCATTCTGTGTGAGAGCTGTGTTCTGTTTCTAGTCCCTCAGGACTTAGCCTGGAATTAGGCAAAGAGATATTTAGGTCATGGCAGTTCAGAGAAAAACACAAGCAGAAGGGTGAGAACTGAGGAGTCTTCCAAAGCTAATGGAGCAGTGCCCATTAACTTTATAGATTTCCAGAACTAAGCTTTTTTTTTTTATCTAGAGGAACTTAAAAGGTCACAATTTGGACTCAGGTACTTACTGTGTAATTAAGTATTATTGCAGGTGCAAGTTTCCCTGGGCCATTTTTGTGACCTTTAGGATAGGAAAATTCTACCATACTGAATAACACCTAACAGTGAGGAGAGGGGTGTCATTACTATACGGAGGCTACAGCTAAATTAATCATCCGTGCTACAACATATCTTTCAGATGAGTTAACTCACAAGAAAAGGCACAATACCTCTTTTTAGTCAACTGAAATGAAACACTTCTGGAAACTCATATGTTGGAAGAGGCTGTTGACAAATAAAAGAAATAGATGGAAGGCTCTATTTGCAAATAGTTTCACAGTCATACTGAGGATTTTAGGGATGAAGTGGCTCATAATCAAACAGCTAGGGACTGAAAGCATCCCAGCTATCTTTTTAAGAAAATGGTAACATGATTCCATGAATTTCAGCCATGAACGTGATTTTCTTATGGAAAGAATTCACTGAACAACAAATCAAGCATTAAAAAAAAGTGTTATGGTAAAGCTTACACCTGATTTGGCAAAAATATTGTATTCTACAAGAGGAAATGCACTCTCTCAGTCTGTCTAGGTTGTTCGCACGTCTCAGCAAAATACTGGACAAAACAGAACTCTTTTAACAAAGTCTGCTGTGTGATATGTTCCATGATCCAAATAGTTCTGGCATGGGCATATCTTGATTCAATAAAATACTTAAACCTCAGTGTCAAACGAGTCATTTACAGATTTAGACTGTCAGCACTAAGCCAAATTAACAGGTGGTTTTGTAGGAATTAAAAGTTGGACTAACTCCATAGAGATATGAATGCATAATTTGAATGTCCTGCTAATGATGGTGCAAAACTGCGTATCAAGACAGTCCAGCCTAAAATGAACTCTTTGTAGTGTGTGTCTAAGCTGGAATTAAAAAAACAAAGGCAGCTCTCCATATCCAACTTCAAGATGTCTGTCAAACTACACTAGAAGTTCCTTAGAATTGAGCTCTGTTTCCTGTGCATGCTTGCACAAAGGTCTTGAATCTCAGTGTTCTCAGTCTCGCTGTCTGTGATTCCTTTGTGCAACTATACTGTAAAAAAGACAAAATAATATGGATGGGCAGCTGGAACCATAGTAGGAAAAAGTAGAATTCAGTGCTGGTAAGGAATATGTCAGCTTCCAGCCAAGGAAATAGAGGAAAGAACAAAATGTAAAGCAGGAAAGGTACCTTATAAAATTTGAGAGAGCAGCTTTCTTATCTGTTTTGATCTATATTTTATGGGAGTAAATAAATTAATTTTAGTCATTAACATGAAGCAGCAAAGTAAAGCCAGTCATGAAAGGAACAGTTATAATAGTAACTTTGTAAAGCATCAAGTAACACCTTAATACTAAATACTGTACAAAATATAATCTGATATACATTGTGAATGTCTGAGTTTTTGTATATGCATAGTAAGATAGTATTCCTGTATGTTCGTGGAATTGTTTGTTATTTTTTACATCAAAAGTATCTTTTTTAATATAGCTCAAGACTAACAAGAGTACATAATCTAGGCATAGTTTGTCTTTCAATGAAGTCTCTTGTTTTAGGATGAAATCAGGAATAATGTCCCTATTCCATTAAGAACAATCTGCTTCAGTGCCAGCAGTGAAAACTCTTCGTACCAAATCCTCTACTAATGTCCTTCAATTGCTTGTCTTAAAAATAAAATTAAAAAAAAAAAAAGGAGATAAATCCAAGGTTACAAACAGATAAATACAGAAACAGCTCAAGGAAAGCAAGCGAAAAAATTTTAAAAACATTTAAAGGCAAACAGAGAACTTGGATAAAAAGAGAACAATTTTTTGGACACATTCTCAAAGGGACAAAATTACCTCCTAATTGGGGAAGACAGGCAAATGAGCCAAACAACTAGAGACAAAAGGAAAAAAGTGTGTGAGTCTAACACTAGAGCAAAGAAATAGCAAAGGACAAATTTCAATGGTTTCTAAAAAGCCTTTTTAACAGCACTCAGAAGCTATTATAGCCTCAGATTTGGTGTCCAGTTTAGGCAGCATCTGGTCAAATGGTGGCTTTGTTCATTGCTTAGTTACATCAGTTCTTAAGTCTTCAGACTCCTCTTTCCACTCGCATGCTTTCTGTCCACAAAATCCAAGGAGGAGATGCTGTGTCTGCAAGTCAAGGCAACATGAAGGTGCCCAGCCATAGGTATAAAGGTGTTTCAGGAATTCAGACTCCCCCAGAGCTGGGCAGAAGGTGGCAGGCAGAGTGACTAACTTTGAGCTGGGAATTAAGTGCCCATGTATCTCTGCTAATGTAGCCCTAAATGCCCACAATACACGTTTATTATAAAATGCCTCTGCAACTTGGCAAATTGTAACTTAATACTGGTGTTAGAAGTCTGGTGTGGGGTTTTTTGGGGAAAATAATCTCTCTTACAGGATAAAGCAAGCCTTCAGGGGCAGGTTCAGGGGTAGGTTCAGGGGTAGGTGCTCCTCAGGCACTGTGACTGCGGGGCTGTGGCTCTGTGTGAGCACCATAGCGCTCCTGCAGCCCCTGAGCAAAGGTAACACCCTGACTTGACTTCTGATGCAGTGGCCAGCTCTCTGACATCAACGTGACTCTTACTTTGCTCTACACCTGCTTTTCTCTGGACATGTCCCTTTTTGCAGATCCCAGATCTTTTCTGGATCCCAGTCATGTCTAGGATATCTAGCTCGTCCACATTATTTCTCCCACGACTCCTCTCACAGTATGTCTCAGGCAGAGGAGAGGTACCTGCTTGTGTCCAAATGAACACATATTCCACTTTAATATAGATTCTAACAGAGCAGGTTGGAGTACAGGTCCTAAAGCTCTCTGCTGCAGTGTCATCAGTTAAAACCTGGCATTTATGTCCAGCAGAATGGTTTCAAAGGGAATGTACCTTCCTACCTACATGAGGAAAACCAGAAAGCAAGGAAGGGGGAGAATGATATACCAGGTGTACCAGGGGGTGAAGATTTAATATAAAATTATGGAACAAAACTTGTGAAAATCAAGTAATGGTGAGCCAATTGTGGGATTCTTGTGTTAAGCAAATAATGAAATTAAGAAAGGGATTTTGTCGGCAACTTGAAATATTTCTTATCACTAGAGAAGTAATTTACCTGTAAATTTACTTGTCTCAAGTAAATACAGTTGTGGACTTATCTGAAACTGGCTGTTAGAAGAAACGGCGTCAGAACAAAATGGCAAATTAAGCAGGAACAAATGACCCAAAGAACAAAAGCAGTCATTCCAGAGCTCTGCAGGAATCTAGGAATGAAATGGTTGTGCAGCTAACAAAAATATACAATGTCCCATTAAACTGGTAGAAGCCTGATTCCTTTCATGGCTCTTACCCAATTGCTGTTATAGAACAAACTGTTATTTGCTTGCTGGTTACAAGGTTTTCTGGAACTGGACTATTAACAGCTGTTAGTTTAGAACAGCATTCTACTCAGCATATTCTTTTTCCAGTTATTTTTGAAGTATTCTATTTCCTGCTGGAAAAGGAAAAGTAATTCTGTACCTCGTATATTAAAGAAAAGGATATTGATATGGACCTCATTTAACAATGTTCTGAGATTTACAGTAAAAAGCAGAAGTGTCTATAACTCTCAGATCTGGTTGAACTGGCAAGCACTGATAAAGACAAAGCAGCTCTTGCACCATCATTGATATAACATGTAGTAATTTCCTCTTGAAATATGTTTAAGTGATGTTTGGTCAATTGAGAGTACAACTGTCAGAATTTTGTACTTCTTGCTTGAAAATACAGCAGACAGCATGGGCTTTGTAAAAAGTATAGACTAAAATAATTGTATGGTCTTAATTCCTGTGTGATTCTGAAATAAGATAAAGACCAGAAGCTCATAAGAATTCATTTCAATAACTTAGACTTAAAATAATGAGTTATTTGAAGTAATGAAAAAAGCAGTCCTCTCTTTTTACTAAATTTATATATATAATTCTTTTAACTGAGCCAGAAGGATAGACTTAAGCTTCCCTAAAGTTCTTGAATGAATATTTAGATTTAGGTAAAGCCCCATCTCCCATCTTCTAAGAGTTATGGTTTGGGGTTTTTTTTAATTGATATCTGATTTTAAACTCGTGTAGGTGTTCCACCCATTTCATATATGCAACACAAAGAGTCATGTGAAACAGCCCTCCACTTTTGTGCGACCAAGGCATTTTTGTGACACAATTAAGAATTTCATTTTCTCCAATGAGGATTTTGAAACTCATTTTCAAATTCAGTTAAGGAAACCATGTGATTTTTCTTTTTTTTAAACCAGCTATCTCCATGACATTTCTGTTTCAAAAAACTTAGTATTACAAAAGTATTTTTGTCTTGCTACTTCACACCCTGATTTTATTGCTTACTTCATTGCACTTTGATGTTAATCAGTTTAAGACATTTTATATAGAAGGTAGTGTGGGGTTTTTTTAGCCATACAAGTATATCCATATTTTTTAAAGTCTGACATGAAGAATTTATTATTTCCTTTCTGGTACTCAGCATCTAGAAGTGAAGACTGTAGGCCATTCATCAATGTGTTCCTATTTTTGGAATAAAGAATTCCAAATCATAACTACCATTTTGCCATTTCCATCCCATTACCCTAACTGCCAGAATTATTTTCACCTTCTGCGCCTTGCAAGTTTTAAATCCTCTCTTCACTGTATTCATACATACTGAATATAATTTTGAACATCTACATTGGTATAAAATCAATGCAATAAAATGGTTTAGCTTGTTAGATTGTTCTGATTATCATCAGGATTATCTACAACTAAATTTTTCCATAAACTTAACTATATCACTGACAAGAACACCTCAAAAATCCTTTTATAACTCTAAGCTGATTTGCTTTTTCATTATGAACTGTGTAAATTATTTAAAAATATGATTCTGTTACACACTATACACATGTATAGAATTCAGCTTGTTAACTTAAACAAACAATACTGATTTTTGTCCAGAAAAAGCTGAAATTCTGTTGATAAATCTACTCTTTCCTGCAGTTGAGAAATGGTGCACCATTAACCATTTGAGAAGTCAGGCTCTGATAGTGTTGCTTAGTTGATCTTTTCTGTTACAAAGGGTACACAGAAACCTGCACAACAGGTTGTGGGAGCTTGTTTCACACAAGGCTTTGTCTCATTACCAATTTCAGAATTAACCTGAAACTTGAAACTTTTACTGAGAAAGGCCAGTTCCAATATGTAATCTTCCCGGTCCTGGTCGTGAACAGTACTAAGCACTAAAACTGCTGCCACACACAAAGATGGCTGTTGGAATACTGCACACTTTCCAAAGCTTTAGTACCTCCTACCAGGTCTTGGCTCAGGACTTTATTTTGGTGCTTTGTCAATGTGCCTATTTTTAAATCATCAGTATATGCTCCTATCTCACTATTTCAAGCCTGTGAGTGTTGGTTCTATGAAGCTAATTCAGCGAAGACAAAGCTACCTTGCCAAATTTGACTTTTTTGTTTCAAGAATTTTGTTAATTAAACTTTGTTAGATGGAATATTATACCCACTATCTAGTAATTCAAACTCAGAACAGAAAATAAAGTTCAATCTTAATTAGTTCTAAAAGTGAGAGGGACTGGTAAAATCATACTGTTCTGCCTTCACTATCAAACCCTACAATGAGGGAATAATTTGCCTAAATTTCTTCTTTTTCTGTGTGAACACAATCACTTTTCAAAAATACCTGTGAAACAACTACTACTGTATCTATATTTCAAGTAGGGAAACTGAGTCAGAGAAAGGTTCTCATGTGTTGGGCATGACAGATCAATAGCAGTGCTCAGATTAAGGCTGAAGAATTAGTAGCTGTTGTGTGTTGACCCATTTCAACATAATACACTATCAGGGCACATTTTTTTTCACATTGCAGAAATTCTTTCTGTAAACTGCAGCGCTGGGAAACCCTGTAATTATGCACAGAGCACGTTAGGACAAAAAAAGCCAGTAATTTTTGGCTCAACAGGTTTACATGGAACTTCAGAAACTCACTCTCACTACGAGTAATGTTCATTCAAACAGCTATCTTAGGTCACTTTGTACTGCTTGGATGGTAGTGGAACAGATAATCAAGCTCTTATAGCATAGCATAAGGACTAGTTCTTATAGCAGCCTCGGAAACCCTTACCAACCTCAGTGAGGCTTTGTACTAGTGCAGGGATTAATTCATGTGGAACTAATTGCAGAACTGTGGCCGAAGTAAGAAAGGGGTCTAGCTCTACTTGCTTGTTACACAGTTGTCAAAATGTAGTGCTCATTAAGTGCAGAAACAAAAGGTCCAGATGGATTCCTTATATCTGAGAAATGTGTTTCTCATATAAAAAGAAAGTAATGAGTAACGCAGCAGCAGAATTCAAAACTGTTGAAAAGAAGGGAAACTCTTAGGCAGGTCTTTTAAACAAGAATAATTCAGAGGCTCATTTTCTATGCATTTTATGATGTAATTTTACCCAAAAAAAAGAACAATTTATGCAAAATGGACTTTAGCTACCTGAGACTACAGAACATGAGACTAAACCAAATGCCTTCTAGTCCTGCCACTCTCCTCCATAACACAAACTCCATGCTTGGTGTCATTTGCACTCTAATTACTTTTCTCTCCTGTAACACTGTTCTGTTTTCTGTTCTACACAAGACATTTCTTGACTCTCTAGCTTAACCAGCCTGCTGAAGTCTCTAAATCATGATCAAACAGAGGTCACTAAATTGAGAGTTACAGATGCTTCCTTTCACCAGCAGATGTCAATAATCTAGTGTAGGAGGCATGACAGCATATTTTAGCTAGCAAAATTTGGCATATCTGCTCTGTGGAAGTACCAGTCAAAAATCTGACTTTAAATAAAAGCAAAACCACAAAGTGATTAAGAATTGGAACTAGCAGGTGTCAAAATTATTCAATGTTACAGCATTTTCAGGATCTACTCAAGTTCTAAAAAGATCTAGAATGGAGCTGGAATGCTCTGCTGCCTAACGTCACTGAGGAGCAGTTTCATAAAAAGTTTTAGGAAACCTGAGTCTGCCTATCTTTCAAAAAGGGCAGTCCCACTCTTCTCACACCAACACCTATGTAGCCATACAAAATAATTGCCTCAGGGAATTGACCTGGCTGAAAATTAACCCAGTAAAATAAATGCTTTTGCTGCAAACCCACTGCGGTTTGCAGCAGGATCAATCCTCTGATCCAGCTTTCTATACGCAGTTAACCCAAATGCCAGTACCAGAGAGTAGGGAGGAACATGGAGTCCTGAATGGAAAGGAGA
>WEKY01012279.1:4417-31232 GCA_013390045.1 Picathartes gymnocephalus
CACACTGAATGACCTGTGAGCTGCAGGAAGCTATCCTAAACGTTTTATGAGTACTTCCGTCCTTCCTCTTTATTAAAACTATGAAATGCCAAAATTCTCTTCTGTTGGAGACATATTGAGCCCAAATGCTGAGTCTGTAAAAAACACATATGCACATGCTGAACCTTAATGGAGTCCAAGATGCTGAAAACACGCACACACAAAAAAAAAAAAAAAAAAAAAAAAAGAAAATGGGGAAATTTTTTTTTNNTAGGGAATATATTATTTGCCAGGACTTTTAATATAATTTTTCCATGACATTTTACAGCTAGGATCCTCATGCTGAGGTTCACTACTAGCCTGCTCACCTCTTGCAGCTGGCCATTTGTAGAGAACCTTTTTTCTTTGTTTTCCCCTAACAACATGCATTAAAAGAAAAAACAATACACTCTGACTTCACTGAAGTCAAAGGCAAAACTCCAACAAGCTGTGACAGGGCCAAGATTTCCCCTTAATATATAGCTAATACTTCTTTCTTGGTATGCACAATGCTTGTACTTCTCACAAAGATTTTAAGATTGTCTAGCTTTGCAGATGGAAGGCCTTGGACTGCACAGTTGTGAATGAAAGGAAGGGTAGATTATGAGATTATCTCCATGAATACAAGATGGATTGCTATGAAAAATATTATAGAATTTTGTTTTGCAGTATGAGAGATTATACTTATTGTCATTTATAAGGTAGCACATTAAAATATAGCACCACATAGGAATTAACTTTATGTTGGAGCATTTGCTATGTCTCTGTGCACATTATTAATATTTTTATTTAAAAAAATCAACAAAATAGGAGAATTACTCTTTCTTATTTTACCAGTGTACAACTTTTTCCTAGACTGCTGCCAGTTTTTCCATTTTCAAGTCCCTTTTCCCCATCCTCTCTGTCGTACATGCTAATCTCCCTTTTTATAACACCGTCTCCGAGTGATTCATTTGTGACAGTCACAGAAGCATGCACTCCAACACCCACATGCAGGTAAATCTGCTGCGGTGATATATTTTAATTACAGATTTAGTCAGAAGTAATTAAGGTTTTATGTCACAGGGATAGCGGAGAGTTTTAAAAATTCATGTGGTTTCAGTCCTTGTGAGCGCGCAGTTTGTGACACAATGGCTTGCAAAACAGGAACGATCCCTTAGTGCTGTTAGATTAATTAATAGAAAGAGAATAAACTTAATGGAGCTAGAAAAGTGCAAAAAATTGTGTTTTTTCCACTGTATATCACACAGATGGAATGGTCGTCCTGGGATTGCGGCGGGGGACAGTAATTGCATTTTAATTACAGTGCTGATGGCTTCTGCTTCCTACCAGATGGAAGGCCCTTTTAAAATAGAGGCACAATAGCAAGCCTCTGCTTATTTTCTCTTCTGATGCTGGCTAACATATAGTGACACAAGACAAAAGCTATTATGGTATGGTTTGATCAGAAGGACTTTATTCAGTGCTATAATACTTCATAGTGGGAAGAAAATCCATTCTCTGCCAATATTAAAAAGGCTTTTCTTCTGTCTAGAAACTAAAGTGGAAATATGCAGGGAACTACCTACTACTTTTATTAGTAACAATCTTAGTTAATCACGTTGTTGCTAGGTTGATAATATTTATACAGGGAAAGAGAGATAACTGAGACTTCCTTTGTTTAGAATGCTTAGCAAAGATGGTTCTCAGGATGGCACTATGCAGAACAAGGTGCAGGTTAGATTGAAGTTAAAAGGTGCAAAGATTACTCTGTGATGCCCTTTATTTTACAGATATTATTGGGAGTTAACAAACATAAAAGTGCTGATTATTGAGAAACTGATGTTGCAGAGAAGGGTCAGATCTGTAAATAGTGTGAAAATTACATTCAAAGCCATTAAATTACATTAAGAAGCATACCTTTGTAGATGCACATACAGTATTCATAAGTGAATAAATGAATTATATTTAATAATATTTCACCTTTTTGTCATAGTTTAACTGCTTCATATATTAGTTTACTTCAGCAAGATGCCATTCCACTGTCATTGCATCTTTGAGACAATAGCCTGTTATTTTTTTATTGTAAAGATATATATTAGAATCTTTTATCTGTACTTTGAGTCTTAAAAAGTGCAGGTACCAATAAATAAATTTGCTTCATAGTTAATGTATTACTGATTTATTAAGCAACTTCTTTGTGCCAAGGGTCACTCTCTGTAATTTTTATGGAAGAAATGCAGTGGTTACCATGCTTTAATGGTACTATTACTTAATACTTGTAATAATTAATAAAAATTAGCACACTGTAGCTCAGAAAGATGTGACTTTTACTGCTATGCTGCCAGCAACTCAGCTGCCTCTCAGGCAGTTTCCAATTAACCCACTGGAGCCATCTCTGTGTTGTCAAGGATGTGCTCAAAAACGACTCTGAGCAGGCAGCCCAGGGTTCATCCTTGGAGAATGGGAAGGTGGAGGGGACTGGGGAGACCTGGGAAGGGTCCAGACAAAGGATTCATGTTGTCCATTCTCTGAATCTCTGGAATTCAAATACTGGTAATAGTGGAGTGTCTCCAGTTGGATTATTCTTCATTAAAATACATTTGCATAAGTGTTTATGCAAACAGCATTTTTGCGGGCCATCAACACACCCATAAATTTCTTTCATAACAAATTTAAGCCTAATTTCTTACTGCTACAGTCCAAAAGGTCACTTTGATTATTACATTAAAGGTTCAAAAAAATGAATTAGAAAACCAACCAAGTGAAAACCCAAGTGAAATATTTAGTGGTTTCCTTGCTTTGGCTTTCATGAGATATTAATCAGTTAATATCTTGTAATCTGTAAAAGTGGGAGGGCCTGCAAACCCAGTGAAAAAAGGTTTAAGAATTCCCAGTGATCTTGACAGAACTTCAGGAATGATCCAGTAACAACCAGGCTAAAGTGTTACTTTTAGGAAGGAAAAATAAACCTTGAGTACAAAGTGTAAAGTCACTGATTAGGGAGTTGCACTGTCTGAAAGGAGGAGGGCGATAGAGAAATAAAAACTTGAGTTTGAATTATTGCAATTGAATGGAAAAACAGGAGATATTGGTCTGTGACATGTAATTAGGAGTGTGGTGTGTAAGACATGAGATAATTATTACAATTTCCTTCAGGCTGGTGATGTTGAAATGGATAACATCTCTCGCTTTAGCATTTACTTCAAGAAAGATACAGGTAACTTGATGAAATTTTGGAGCAGGGCAGTCTGAAGATACAGTAAACGATGGTTCTTCGTATCTTCATGTCATAGAATTTTACCCACAGCAAAAGATTTAAATTAGATTGCAAAGGGCTTTTCTAACTCCAGAGACAGTGAATGGAACAGACTGTCTGGGTTGTGAAGCTTCTTTCATTAAAGATTTAGATAAAAATATTCTCATAGTAAGGGATATGTGATCAAGATGAAATCACAGGGATGTGAATGGTAAATATCTGAGTAGTTTTGGTCTTTGTCAGTGTTTATCATCATTTTCTCTTATGGTCCTGCAATTACCCCTCATGGTCCCTTTTGGCAAGTTTCATATGGGACAAAACTCATTCTTAATATCAGAGGTGAAATTTTCAAGTGCTGAAAATTAGGTTTTCATTGAGAGTTTGTGAAAATGTTATATATAAAGTGTGAGTTTCATGTTGGAGCAGCTTAAAATGTGTGTGCAAAATCTTTTATACTTCACAACCAATTCAGAAAAGCACTTGTTTGTTGAAGTCAAGAGAAAAACTGCAAAAGTAATAAAGAGATGGCAAATAATTATCCAAGACCATGGTGCAGGAAGAGAAAATGCCTGCTGAAAGGTATAAATAGGTGTGCTGACTTCAAATTTAGAGAATCGTTCGGTTAAGTGCTCCCCAGGGTCAGAATTGATTAAATAATACCTAAGATGGGGAAAGGTACATGGTGATGCCCTGTAAATATTTAAAAGTAAGGGGGAGTATTTTGAGACAGTATGGGAAACTATTAAAAACTAATGGAGGGAAATAAAACCCTGCCTTTGTGCAATTTCAGGAAGTTAAAATATCCAATTACACTTGAGGATGAAGATTTGATCATGAGATCAATACACTTTAGAATAGTTTTCCAAGACTAGTGGTGCATAAAAACATAAAGGTCATAGTACGAGGTCAGAAAAAATGTCTGTCTATAACAATCTCTTGTTGGCACCTGCAGATGCTTAAATTAGAAAATAAAAGTAGGTGAGACTAAATAGCAGCTACGCTAATTAACATTTTAAAATCAGAAACAAACATTAGTAGTTCGTATCACTAATGTTGTAAAAACAATGCAACACTAATTATTGGAATAGGGAACATGGGTTGTTTTTTCCTTCTCCAATTTCAAAACATCAGTCTTAGGAAATGTGATTTCATCATGATGAAAAAACATCAAAATTATCTGGAGTGGTTAAGAACTTCCCAGCATCAAGTATTCCCTCCTTGTTTAAAGAGGTTTTTACAGGTATATTAGATCAGGCATTAGAATTATAAAAATTCTCTCGCTCTTATGCCCAGTCTCGAGAGAAGATGACTTTAAACCTGCAAGAATTAATATACAATTCCTTGTGTCAAATTTGCTATCGGCCATCACAGCTCTTGTAAGCACTTCATACAATAAATATCTGATGTTTTCAGTACTTCTGGGCTGAAATAATTACCATAATCTGGCCTCTAATTTTCAAAATATAAATGATATTTCCTGTTATTCTAAGGTAGGGTGCTCTTGCACAAGAAATATTTAGATCCCAAAGGACTGCGGCAACATTAGTAGAGGTGCTGGACATTTGTATAAAATATCTATTTTAATTGTTCTATTGTGTTTCAGATAACAAATAACAGAAGATTCGCCTATCTAGCATAGTAATAGGTGCTACAGAAATTAGTAAAAAGAAACAAATATTTGACATGTGTATATCCATATTTAGGGAAATTGATGATTTCTGGCACTGTTATAAAATTCTGCACTGTAGGGAAAGTTTGCCAGCAAGGAACAGAAGGAGTATTGACTTTTTACTATAATGACATTTCTGTCAAATTAATTATAAACTTGGGAAATATTAATCTAATTGAAATAATGCTGCTAAAAGAAAAATCAGTCAGGTTTTTTTTTCCCCCTGACTGTTCAGTGGTTCACAAAACTTGAAGGACATGAAATATAAGAGTATTAGAGAAAATAATTGCTAGTATTATAATAATTTTCATGAATATTATTGAAAAGTATTAAAATATCTATTCATGTCTATTAAATGTCTATTCATGTCTATTAAGACTTCAACTGACAGCAATGGAAGAAATTTCTCTTTTAATAAAGAATAATAAATAGAGAATTAAATAAAATAATAAAATAATGATCAAAGCAGTAATAAAGATATCTGTATATTACCTTATTAATTTATTATCAAAACACATATTGATCAGCAATCTATCATACTGTAAATTTTTCATGACACAAAAAAGTGGCAATAACCAAATTAAAATGAGATTCACCTGACTATCACGTGTGTTTTTGCCAAAGATTACATCATTTAAATTAAAGAAAATATGAAATACTGAAGGATTCTCTTGGTGTTGCAGGAAGGATAGACACGGTTTGCTAGGTCAGTAAAGGCTGGAGGCAGATGCAGAAACCCAACTCATGCTCAGCTGGCTTGGGCTAAATCCAGGCTGAAAGCCAAAACCTGAGGGAAGCTGGGGAGTTGGTGGGTGCTCAGCATTTCTTGAGCACAGCATAAAGTGTAGAGTGGCATAAAGTGCAGAGTGGCATAAAGGAGCACCTCTAATAATGCACAATAGACACACAGGAGTTGGAAGACTTTGACAAAAAGTCAGTAACAACACCTTGTTTATAACTTTAGTGAAGGCAGTGATCTGAAAACTCTGAACTGGGCTCTTGGTGCTGTTTTCTTTGCAGGTACAGAAATTAAATTTGGTGCATCTGAAAGCTGTACTGAGGGCCCTTGAACCAAAAAGGTTCCCTTGAGTATTTGTGGCATCTTCTGGTTTACATGTGAGCATTGACTTAGCAGTCTCCTGGAAGTAGCTAAAGCAGTCTTTGTCGCCTTATTTTGTACTGGTTGTCTAAACAACTGGGGAAGAATGTTGTTTAGACTAAGTTTAATAAGTGATTGATTATTGAGTCAGATATTTTACTTATTCACCACGGTTGGATCTTTAAAAGAGTCATTAACTGAATTATATGGCATGATAGAAACATATATAACTGAATTGTTGTCCGAGGGACTTGGTGTGGTCTCCTTTTGCTCAATGCCATGCACAATTTACTGGAGGTTTCTTGGGGGATAGACTGAAATCTTTCTCTGCACCATGAGAAAACCACAGAGCTCCTCAGCGACTGTCACTGCATATTCATTTCCATCCAAGCCATGCATATGTTAGGTTACACTTGTGCAAGAGGGCTGCCTTGCGTGCTGCTCAGTGCCAGTCCCAGCACTGCTCCTCTTGCTGCGTTTTCCTCGCTGGGCACTCCCAAGGAAAAGAGAGGGGCAGAGGAAGGAAGTCTCTGGGAAGCCACAGTGCCTCAGGGTCAGCACAACAGGGCTTCCAGACCTGGATCCTTCTGCATCAGGGCACCTTTGGATCCCTGAAAAGGGACACGGGTTTCATTTTGAACAGATGCTGGATGTGGTAAGCATTAACGATTCATACTTTTCTTGACAAGTGGTCTGAAAATGGTTTGAATATGTTAATGTGTAAATAATCCTGACAGGTCCTGTTGTTGGCTCAAGGCTGCTTTGGGCCTTACAAACTGGTTGGCTGACTCTTAAATATTAGAATGGGCTTTCTGTGCTGCAGCTGTGTTAGATTCAGGGAGGGTTGAGGTATCTAGAACCTGACTTATCTCTCTGCAGGTTCTGTATCTGACCATGTGAAAAAAAATTGTACCACTAGTGAAAACAGCATGAAGCTTGTTTTTTGTTAGATTTACAAGATGAAAAATAATTGGTGCTGCTTTAGTATTAACAACTTTCCCATGAGAGACGGGTAGTATTCACAGGAAAAAATTGCTTTTTCTGCCTTTGAGTACATGGGTAATACTAAAGCAATTTAGGTCTGGTTGTTAACTAGAGAATAAAATTAATCCCACTCTAAATTCTTTGCCATATTCCAGAGTTGGATGTTGGAAGCAGAGCTTTTTTGCAGCAGTGGCGTGCTGTGACTGCACTCAGCCTTTACCACAAGTCTTGTTAATCTGGGCTTTCTAAAAATAGAAATGTGCTTGATTATCTGTCCCTGTTCAGACTCAGCCTTCTGCAGTCTTTCCTAAATTGCAGCTTTTGCTCTGGAAGAGCTTTGTCTGTGTAAAGATGCAAAGTGGGTTGGAATGGAATGGTTTTAAAGGCTAGTGAGAGCTCTGGATGGCACATTATAGAGAGCTGTATTCCAGTTGTGGTGGCAGTATTGACTGCACACATCAAACTCTTGGGTGTTTGGTATAAAATTTGGTTACCAACTTGGTTTTCTCATTTTCTGCATAAAATGTATGGCTGTGCTATGACTACGTGTTGTTTGCTTTTATTGCCTTCATCACATACTTAGGATAGTGTAAGAGTTACTTAGAAATGTCTCTCTTTTCGAGAAATGTATCTATGTAGATATTCATTTGCAAGTCCTCCATATGTTGATCCATCACTGAAGCAGCCAACCCTTGTGTAAATGCAGCCTACATAAATAATACTGTAAATATATAAAAGACATTTATCAGAGAGTAGCTAAATGAACCCTGCATAATCAGAAAATGATAAACTACTTTGTATTAATTGCTAAAAGCAGTGATTCTATTTGACAGAGCACTGAACTGAAACTTAGGAGATCATATTCACTGGCCAGAGCAAATTTGCTTATCAACTTGCTTCATTTTCCACATCTATATAATAGGAAAAATGTTATTGACTTGCTTTTTAAAACCGTTTCAAGATTTAACACAGAATCATGCCATATATATGTATTGTTTATAATCTACTGAACAGAGAAATACAAAACCAAATTGACATTTTGTGTCTAGAAACTATTTGGAGTAAGGATTTTCAAGCCTTCAAGAGAGTGAATTCCAGATTTATGACCTTTGAAAAGCACTGATAAAATGTGGTGTGTCTAAACTGAGAAATCAACAACAGGGACTACACAGGAACGATGTCCATGATAAGACAGAGACAGAGGACTGGATCTCTGTACCTGAGTTGCTTTTGATTTATTCTTCAAACCACACAAGAAGTGTTCCATTTTATAAGTCACATTTAAATTCCGTACAGCTTCTGGAAGTTTTAACTGTTGACTATATTTTGATTTACTTGGCAGTGAATTCCATTGTGCATGTTTATATTGCAAACACAGGGGTTATATTGCTCCTTTGAGAGACAGAGTGGTCTGTTCTGCACAGATTTAGTTCCAAATCCAGGTATTTCCTGGACTGTTCAGCGGTTCCCTACCACTGGTCCCCTTGTCCCAGCCCATTCACTCAGGGTGGTTGTTCATCCACCTTCCACAGCACATCTCAACTGGTTTGGTGAACACAGACAAAATGGAAATTATTGTTAGGGAAGGCCATGTAAGATTTCTTTCTTGTCTAAAACAGCTTCATTATGCTTTGACACTTCCTGTTTGAATTCTGGTCTTCCTTAGTTTCCCAAGGCCCTTTCTCCACCAATCCATCATCAACAGTTTTCTGGTGTGATTGAATGAAATATATTCATGTACGGTCAGCTTCTTGAACTACAAAATACGAGAAATATATATAAAATGAAGCTTGATTACAGTTCCTTTTAAGCCCAAATGGCATTCTCCCTGCAGTTTCTCTAGAGTACATGCCTCATTCAATTTTTGTTATGGTTCATTAATCAATATTTTCTTAGGAAATTCTTAAAGGAATTTGTTTTATTAAAGACAATTCTTAAGGAAAATATTTTAATGATTCTTTATAGAGAAGCCTCTATTCAGTCACACTTTTTTTGCGCATAGAACTGTTTTTATCTCAAAGACTGCAGATGCATTTACACTACATGGCCAGAGTGTTTCTTTGTAGACTGCTTCTGTTCTTGAATATCTCATCTTCCCATTAAATAATATTTATTACCATGAGTGCTTGTAGAGGAGCTTTTCAGCTGTGAGGAGTATCTAAGGAAAGAGAAGCAAAAAAATTACTATGATTATTACAATACAAATGACAATTATTCAATGCACATCCATACTAAAATGTGTAAAAAAAGGTGACTTTTTTGTGTGTGAGGAGCAGTCTACAAACTTAGCCTTCATAACACCGTCATGCCTACAACAATGTTGCAGCAAGTTGTTCATTTAGTGTTTATGCAGAAAAAAACCCCAAAATTACCAATTAAGTTGTAGCCAGGGTCAGTGAGATGAAAGAAAAATGTGAGAGAAATACTTAGTATTAAATAGAAGTTGTAACCACAAGTCCACAGTTTTGTCACGGTTCAGCTTGTATTTAATTTCTTCTCCTCTTATTTTTGGAATAGTAAATTATTTGATGCCAGGTACCTTATGTCCTATATCCAAATATATCAACACTTTTTTCCTGGCATTTGACATAGTTCTGGAAGCAAAAAGTGAACTTCAGTATTTCAGCATTTATTAGGGATTACTATGTATGTGTGATGAATTTTGTCTTGCTGGATAGAGTGATGAATATTTGAGTCAATATGCATATGAGATAGGTTATTCATATGCACTGGTTCATATGCAGAACTATAATTTCAAGCTCATTTCTTGACTTCACTGCATTAAAATTCTCAACCAGTGTTTCATTAATGGGTTTATTGCCCTAATAAGTTTCAGTGAACCCCAGGAAAAGAATAGAAACTGTCATAAATAGACTTCTAAAGTTTAGATATAAAAATCTGCAGTTAAAATATCTAATTACTGTAGTATTGTGTGCCTTGCAGAGACTGTAAGGGGTGTAGAGAAGCAAATTTAAGGTAGTGCCACAGAAAAGACTGATATTCCCTTCAGAGAAGTTTCAAGTGATACATCCATTATTATTAGAAATAGGCTGGGGTCAAATTTCCAGAGCAATCTAGCTCATCAAGGGCAGAGAAAAAGAAATCTATATCTCATTTCTGAATAAAATTAACACATCCTTATCATTATTGCCAAAGTGAAGTCTGGAAGAGAGAGGACAATCTGATACAACTTCCTGAGAGGAAGCACAAATCTAAAATGACCTCTTAGACTTCAAAAGTGCAGACTTTTGTCTGTTTAGGGACCTGCCTTGAAGAATTCCATGGGTTACAGCCCTGGAGAAAAGAGGGGTCCAGGAGAGATGGTTGGTTTTCCAGGAATCATCTCTCCTGATGATAAAGAAATGAGATAAAGACAACAGGAGTCCTGCATGGGTGGACAAGTTGCTCCTGAAAAAGCTCAAATGTGAAAAGAAAATGTAAAAGAGGTGGAAGAAGGGTAGGTGACCTGGGAAAAGCAGAGAGACTCTATTTGAGCACATAGGGATTGGTTTAAGAAGGTCAAAGCCCATCTGGATCGGGATTTGGATTTGTCCAGGGACTTGGAGGGAAACAAGAAACTTATCTGTAAGTACTTCATCTGTAAAAGGAAGACACGAGAAATTGTGGGCTCACTGCCAAGTGAGAGGGGCAATGAGGTGATACAAAACACAGAGAAGGACAAGGAGTTTTGACCACCTTCTCACTGTTTGTTGGTCAGAGTGCTTTTCAAGAATCTCAGGTCCCTGAGGCCAATGTAAAGTCTGGAGCATGGAGGGCTTAACCTGGATGGAGGAGGGTGAGATGAAGGAAAATTTAAAGAAAGTAGATTGTCAGGGAAGTGGATGTAAGCAATGTGCATAAGTATCTGTTGGGGGCTGCAAAGCAGACAGAGCTGGTGCTGAGGAGCAGAGCTGGTGCAGTTCCTGCTGCAGGAACACACCTGGTGCGGCTCACTTTGCATATTGAGGTTCCGACTGGGCTCTGGTTGGGAGCCTGGGACAAGGGGCCGTGAACTGCCAGCCTTTGGTTAGCAAAGGGCACCAGGAGACACCACCCAGTGAGTGGAACTGAGAGACACAGCAGGAGCAGGGGGCTCAGGCGGGAGCGTGGGACTGCTGTGGGGAGACTGTAAGGCTACACTTTTTAAAATTTATTTTTTTACTCTAAGTCCGATGGAACACTGAAACAATTTGCCGTGAGAGGTTGTAGAGTGTCTGTCTCTGAAGATATTAAAAAATTGGTCCTGAACAGCCTGCTTCAGTTCACACTGCTCGAGCAAGAGTGTTGGACAAAGCAACGTGCAGAAATCTCTTCCAAACTCAACTTTCCTGTGATTCTGTGAATGTAAAAGAAAGTACTTTTTTTGCATCAGAAAGAGCAGTATTTAAGCATTTCCCAACTAACAAATCCCTTAATCAAAGAAAATGGACTATTATTCCTTTGTAAACCCTCACCCAGAATAAGAAAAAGGACTGTTCTTAAGAACATTAACTGATGACCTCTTCTTTCTTTACTGTAATTTGTGATAGTATGGGATGGCGTTAATGCCTTGAAAATGACAGTCCATTGTAAGAATGCTTTGCAAGGATGCTTTGCATAATTTTATGCTTTAAACTTTAAGCAATAGTGGAGATTTTGTTTCAGTTCACTCACATACAGAATTTGCATGAATGTTATGAAATAAATACTAGTAAATACTAAATATATTCTTCCCCTGCTCTCCAAAGCATAGCTTCCTTTATGCACATGCTCTACCTAGCATGTTATCTCTTCCTAGAAACATTATTAACATGAACAAAAATTTGATACAATCAGTAATCGCAATCAATTATTTGATTAGTCTATAATATAGATTACATTAAGAGTCATGTACCATTGCATTTCCAATAATAAACATGTATAGCAATTGTTTATATGAAACATCCATACTGTTTTCCCATACTGCATTTTTCATTAGGTTCCCCACAGAGATGAGACAGTAAACATAAAATTCAAAAATTCATAAGATTTTTTATTAGAAAGCATTCAAGGACCTTCAGCATTTTGACTATGTTAAAACACTCTGTCAGTTCTCTGTGAGGTTACTAAGATTAATTGCCTTTTCTGTGATTCAAAGAGCTTTAAATGTACTCAGTCTGAATGTGAATTTTCTGTATGTTCATGCTTGTTGCACAACAGTAAAATATAAGCTATTTTTTCCACTGTGCATAGATTTCAAAGTTTAGAAAAAATCCTAATGTTTTCATATCTCCTTAAATAAAAGCTGGGAATGAGCAGTAAAGCAGGGAAGCCAGTGGATGGTAAGGGAGTCTGATATCCTCTTCCCTTTTTCCTGCAGTGCATAAGGCAGTTTCTTGCTGTAACTGTAGACCTGAGAAACTGGATTTGAATGGTTCTGCTAAGAAGAGGGATCTCTGATTTTTTTCCTTGTCTCTATGTTGGTCCTGATGCAAATTTCACCATACAGAAACTGAAGACAGGGTATTTGCTTTGCTTGTATTGATTGCAGGCATCTAACTTGCTTGTTTTACTAGTTGAAGAAATATGTGCATGAATAATAGAATTCTAGAAGACATTAATGGTTTTTAATTCATCTCACTAAAAGTTCCATTATTTTTTTACATTTTTACAAATATGTACACATTAAAAATATTTTGACACACTATTTGAGGGACATCTTTGTTCTTGACTCATTGAAATATGTGGGAATTAGGAAGTCAGCAAAGTTCTGCAGTAAATCCTCAATAATTCTCGTATGGTAGGATAAAAACAACAACTACAGAAAGTAAAATGGCCAGGTCCAAATGCTGCTTTTATTTACCTCCTGTGCAGTAAAAGTGAAGAAATTGGAGAGTGGTCAAGGCTTTAATTCTTTTAAATCATAAAAAGTACATGAGCTGACGAAGATTCCACTGCATAGTTGTATTAGAATTGACTGAATCCCAGGTCTTGTGCTTGAACCATTGGTCATATTGTCTCATTCAAATTATGGAAGTACTATGATTAATTAAATCAATTACTTGGCATCTCACTCTGGAGGCTGGCAACAAGGATGCTCAACTGGGTCTGTAGAGGCCATCACTGAATTTCCAAAAACATTTTTGCCATTTCCTTTTTTTGAGGCCAGCTAAGGTAATGCTTCTGCTCTCTTGACAACTTGCAATCAGTAATAGACCAATTTTAGTGTATAAATAGCATGAATTGGGTGGTGTGTGTTTGTGTCAATGTATTGTTATACATAACACTGGGCCATGCAGAATCCTGCAGTATTTGCTGTTAAATCACCAGGTACTCCTGGTTGTTCCACAGTGAAGTGCAATATTTTCCCTGTGTACTTTGTTTTGGCACTGTGGACAAGATTGCATTTCTGTCAGAAGCTGGTGGGTGATTCACTAGAGACAGAGGCAAGGGAGAAACTTTCCTCTCTTTTACAGAGCCCATACCTGTGATCATGGTATCATCTGAGCCTGGTTTAATCTCAGACCTAGTTAGGCCAAGCAGTGCAGTCTCCACAAGTACGGGAAGGTGAGCCTGGCTGTGCTTCTGGCAGTGCCTCTTGCAGAAAAGTGGTTGGAAAATTCATCTACAAATTGTTTTTTACTATTTCAGACGCAGCCAGGGAGAGCCCAGCTTGTCATTCAAACACAAGGCCATGTTTACCTGGCTAGCAGCAAGACTAATTATCACCTTAATAGTAATTTAAACCATTAGATATGGACATTGCTGAAAGACAATAAACACGGAAATCTATAACACTCTATTTGCCACCCTTTTATACTGTGTGGGTATAAAACCAGCAGAAGATGGCTTAAGGTAGTCAAGGGTTACTCTTCACATTGTAAAACACTGGAAAAAGAATTTAAAGCAAAGTTATTTCTTTGAAACATAGTGGGAGTGCAAAGGAGGAAACTTCCTGTTGTGCTGAGATGCTGTGAAATGCATCACATTTCAAAACACTACCATCTTTTCTATACTTTAAACCCACCATACCTACTAAAAAAAGAACGCAAAAGTTTCAGTATCTCACATCTATAAGTTAGGCTGCCTGCAGTTTTAATTTAACTGTATCATGGGATACTGCTTTTTCCCACCAGGAAGGAAAAGGTTAAACAGTTGGTTTTGAGAGATGATTATTTGAAAGTCATAACAAGACTGAGAGAATAGGGATTTACAACCAGATACAAATAAAGGGTGGGGAAGGCAGAGGATTAGACATGTGGACTGTTCTGCTTTTACAATTTTTAGAGTGAAGTTTTAATGACTTTTTTTGAGACTGTGAGGGCTTGGGGATGGTGGGAACTCTTGCAGAGATAAGAGAATATTCTGTCTTGTTCATGATGGCTCACTTTAGGATTATGATTAAAAGCCCATAATTAATAAAAGGAAAAGATATGCAAAATGAAGGTAGGACAAGCAGTGGATACACACTGCACCTCTGAAAAGCGTGAGGATGGGTTCTGGACTACTGTGGAGCTGGAGGGTTGCTGTGCTGGGGCTGCCCAAGCCTTGGGAGCATGCACTGCTCTGCAATCTTTAAATATGTAATCTCACATTGCTTTCACATAAGAGATAAGAATTTAATGAGCAGTGATCCAGTATTTTGTTTTATCATGTTCAGTGTGTGGTCCCAGGCTGCAGTATAGGCTGTTTACTATACGCTTTTTAAATGCTGTGCTGAAGGCAGAATAATTAACTTCCTCATGGGCTTTTCTATAGCACTCATTGTGGTGAGATTGGAGTGTCTTACAATGTGAAATAAATTGCCACCTTAATGCATGTTTGTCGAGGAGAGACAATTTCTGCTCTCAAGCACAGACAAATGTCAGGCATATTGTACGTGCCCAGTTTGAAACATCTGAGACTTGATTTTTGTGCCTACTCACCAATATACAATACTTCATTTGATGTATAGTTCCTATTTTCTCCAGTTGCAGCTGAGACTATTCAACCATTCCACAACTCTCCAACCGAAAAGCTGAAATAAATAGGGAACACCTGTGAGAATCTCCCCTTTGATTTGCTTTCAGTGTGTTTGAAATGTCTGGTAGAGAAAAGCGTTCTGTGTAGCTGTACTTTTATATAAGTGGGATCTTGTGTGCTCCTGCTGTCGTGTTTAGACGTAGAAGCAGTGGTTTACAATCCTCCAAGGAGCCAAATATTTGGAATTATTTATCATCTTTACTAAGCTGGGACAGGTGAGTAAAATGATAGAAAAACTTTCAAAATTGCTCAACAACCTAGACTCCAGTTTTCAAAAGCACATAACTTGTTTATGAGCTTAGGTGTTTTCAGAAAATTGCTTTCTCTTTTATTCTGTAATAAAGATGATGAAATAATAACTATATCACTCTTATAGGACAAAAATTCTAATTTGCAAGTGCTCTGCATGTAACTTTTAACAATACTCCAAAATTTAGTTGAAAGCTATTAAAGAAGCGTATCTGCATTAAATAAATGCAATATATCTGCCTTGTGAACAATGTATAATGATAATTTATCTATTATGGAACAAAACTGAATCTTTAGAGAAAAAGAATTCTTCTTGAGAAAACATCATTAACTTTATTGTTGCTAGCAGCACCAGAAAATTTCACTCATATTCTCACCTGAAACACTCAAGCAAATCAGCTTTTCTGAGAGAGGCGAATACTTACTTAGAAAAATAACTTTACGACTTGTAAGAGAATGTTTCACACATTTTAAACTCTGTATCAAGTAGATACTACAGAGTGAGGACCCAACACTACAGGCCACCAGGAGTGCAGCAACACCGTACTGTTTAAAACTGATTATTTCTTAAATTGCTGTGTGTAGTCGAGTGTATTAACATTGATTACTGCTGACAGCCTAATAGAAAGAAGATATAAAAAAGTGCTTCACAAAGATGCATAGCAAAGGATAAAATAGTACAGGCAATACCACTTGTGAAGCTGAAGAACATTTTCATAATTAGTGACTAATTTGTATGATGCATAATGTAAAACTATGCTTGATTTTAATTCTCTTTATATACTTTCTTTTTTTCTCTATTCCTAATTTCATGTGCTTGTCATTGCCCTTAGATACTTCTATTTGCTGTAATACTTCTCTGAGGTATTTGAAGAATATGCTAATATAAATTGAAATGTTTTATCATGAAATAAATAAATTACATTGGCATAATGCTCAGTTTGAACCAGCTTTTGACTGTGAACTGACCTGAGATCTCCAAATTCACTTTTGCAGTGTCTTTCAGAGGCTGTGGTACTGATCTGACTATCCTTTGTACTTTTAGTCTCTTAAACTTTTGAAATGCAATCAGTAACTTGGCTGTACAGTGTAGTTACAATTAAAGCTTTTCAGAAAAACATAATTCATCTGCCTTCTTATGTGACATCAGTCTTGCATTTTATCTGTTAATGATAAACTGTGTTCAACCAAACATATCTCCTGAAAATGTATCTGATCTTCATTCAAAGACCTCAATCAATGCAGAAAATAATTGCTAAATTCAGTGATATCTTCCAACCTTTGCTCTTTCAATTAAAAATTAACAGTACAGGTTCTTACGAACTGTTTGGCTGGTTACATGTCTGAAGAGCACTTAGAACAAAGTATTTGTTGTCCTTTGGAAAGGTTTAACATACTGTATTTCAGTCACTTCTCTGCCCTTGCCTGCCCTGGCAAAGTTGTGACATTTCATCATAAAGCAGCACCAACTCCTTGAAAGTTGTGTGTGAGAAAGGTGCCTTGTGCTGGTTCTGTAGTGGAAGAAGCTACATTTAAAGAGTTAAAGAAGCTCAATTTAAAACTGTTTGTATATAGAGCTAATGCACTGTAATTCATACTCTGTGAAACTACACTTTAGCAGTGTGGTAACTTCTTGGACTATACTTGTGTTAAGACTTTTTTTTATTTTAAATTAAAAGCACTGAGCTCCAGCAGTTTTACTGCAAGGTACTTTTGAATCACTTCGGAAATTCACTTTCCAACAACTATTTTAAAACAGGAACACTGGAATTATGTACAGCCCAAATGTCAGGCTTTCCAGTGTCTTAAATAGAATTAATATTATAGCTCTTATTTTATTCTTTATTTTCTTGTTTAGGCATTGAGGAGTGAAATTTGCCCATTTGCAGCACTCTAGGGAGTTCTAATGTTTAATTACTCATCCAGTATGAACTTGGCATTTCCTACATCTCCTGTTTCTGATATTATCCTTAGCAACAAGTTTGTTCCTTATGAATCTTTCTACAAGTAAAAAAAAAATTGTAATTTAATATATGCACATAAGACAAAATAGGTGTTTCAGTTCACTTCTGTAGCTGCCTGTCCTCTGCATTTGCTTGCAGGTTTTATTAGCAGACTGAATTCTTACATTCAGATGAGCAAGTTGCACATTTGTCCCTCCAATGCTTTTCTAAAACAGCTGATGAGTTTCAAAGAGAAATTTCCAGTGGGGAATCACTACCAACTTAGCTGGCTGCTGGTACACATAATATATGCTTTGCTGATACTCTGTAAAGCTACTCTGTAAATTACTTGCATGCAGGATGGATTGAAATACTTAAAAACTATATTGCATGTGAGATTAACATGATAAACCTCACTTTAAAATAATAAAATAACTTTTTACAAGTCCCATTTTCCATAAAATCTTTTTGACTGGCATTTTTTTGTTTTCTTCTTTAATTCCTTATCTGTCGAATCCCATCAGCTTTTTCCTCTAACCTACTCAGGATTGATGGAGTGAACTGGGGTATTCTGCCTTGCCCTTTATTAATATTTTCATGACCTTCTAAGACTGTAAGAACTTAAGAACTTATATTTTTTTTTCCCCAGTACTGTCATATTTATTAAAAGCAGCAGCCAGTGGCAAATCACTCCAGGACCTCTTTAGTCTATTGGTCATAACTTTTTAAATGTAACTGCTTAAAAATATATTTATCCAAAGTCACTACAGTTGAACACTAAAGCACAAAAGGTCTGAATCACTCAGATAGATCTAAAAAAACCTGTGCAAAATCCCAAACTACTCTCAGATTGCCTGGCCACTGTGGACTGTACTGTGTTTTTTCAACAGTGTCCTCTGTGACATTCAGCACTGATTCCAGCCCTGAATTTCCTTACGGTTTTCTGTGCTACAGGAAAATAGAGTGCTTTCCAGAAACTCCATCCAAGATAACAAATGCCTGTCATGTGTTCTGCTATCTCTAAATCTGCATTTACAAGATTTATAAGAGGCAATTGTTAATTTTGTTTGCTGCAGCCAGCTTGCTGAAGAGAAATGGACAAGAAAGGAAATAAATTCGGTATTTGTTGCAGAGTAAAGAAAGTGCAGGAAAGTACTTTTTCATCAGTCTTTTATCATTGAGTCTGCTGTGCTTTGGCCTCAGCATCATTTATTCCTGTCCTGACAGTGATCAGTCTTCTTTTTGGACAACATTAAATTCATTGTGTCTTTTGCTCCTTGCAGACCATTAGGAAATTGCTATACAATTACAGTTTATAATATTACTTACCCATGCAATCCCTGCAATAAAGTTATCTTCATACACAGAGTGAACATCTTGACTCTGTGTTAATGGCAAAATCATAATTCCATTTAAGTAGTGAAAGGATTTTTCTATAAATCTTAATTCATTGTCAGGCCCTTGAGTTTTCAAGGAAGAGGAGAAGATGGTGCCCTAATGAAATTGAATTGGCTTTCTTTTTTTTTTTTTTCTGGTTCTGATGGAAATTGTAATTGCCACTGGCCACTCTTGAATGTATTTGTTTTTCTGAAATATTCACAATTACAGTGGGAAAAGGATTGCTGCAGCAACACTGTGTTTCCAGAAGGCTGGTTTAGGGAGTCAGCCCGCAGAGGAAGCTGAACAGGAATTTTAGCCCTAACTCTTGACTTTCCCCCTCGTGACTCCTCCTTTCTTTTGTGTTTATACTGGTGTCGAGAGAGTATTGATCCAGGCTGTTAGCCCAGGGCAGGGGGCAGATTTCAGTCAGATGTGGAATTCATTGAGGGAGAGGAAGAGGGATATGTGGGGAAAAATCACAGCAGCAGAGTTGCATTCCTAGATTTTGCCATAGAACATTTGAATATCACTAGGTGGCAATTCATTTTCTCACTGGAAAAAGTTGAATTTATTAAATTATCTCAGGTATAATCACTGATTTCTCATTACTGCTGGCATATTGCACTTTCAGGCGAAAGCACTACTCCTTTATCTCTGGTCTCTGAAAAAAAAAAATAAGGAAAAAAAGATGTATATCCCATCTTAAGTGCTGGACATGTATTATAGTACACTTATAATAGAACAGGATTTTATTTTAAACTGTGCCTTTCTTAAAACGATTTTGGAGATCCTGAATGAGTCAAATGCTGTAGTTGAGTGCTGCACAAGCTCTCTGAGCCACTTTGTGTATTCTTGACAAGAGCCCAAGCAGAATGCTGATTGTCAGAAGTGCACTGGGAAGGGGATGCTTTTCAGTGCTCAGAGTTTCATCTCCTGCTCCCAATGAGCTGGTGTTGAACTCTGAGCACACCTGAGGAGTCACCTTTGGAAGCTGGGACAGAAATTAGCCGAGCCTGGTTTTTATGGCACAATGTGTGAGTGCTTTTTCTGGCAGTTCTTTCCCCCCCTGCATGTTTCTGTTTGATTTTGGCATTGATCCTGCAGCTCCACTCAGACACACTGCTACGAGCCCACACAATGTGAGGTGGGTGCAGCAAATTGTGCAATCAAGTCCATTAAGCAGAATTGCACTTCCATAACAAAATATGACAGCTGTCATTTAAAGCTGAGAATTCCCTTGCCCAGAAAGCATATTCTATTCTGAGGCAACAGCAAAGAAGATATTCTCCCATCAAAAAAGACAGGAAAATATAAATTGTAATGGGGGTTATTTAAATCTAGTTTAATCACCTGAGCAAATAAATGGCTTGGATATGAAGTGATTTGTGTGGTTGGTGCCACAAAGGGAGGGAAGACAATTCCTAACAACTGATCTACACTTCTGTGGCACTGAGTTTGTAAAGTAAAATGGGCTTTAGAAATCTATTTTAATTATTCCATCTGGTTCATACAAAAACTCTTCTAGACTGAAAACTCTGCGCAGCATAGGCTTAAATTTCTATGTGACCATTTGTGCTGTGTTTGAATTATTGGGACATGTTCCAGCACTGAGTTGTGCCTGATTATCTGCCAGAAAATCTAAGATAATCTTAGGTAGAACACAGAAAGTGAACTTTCCTTTGGGTTTTGGACTTTTCATACAGTCTGTAAATAGAGAAATTCTGATGCTCATCCAGCAAAACTCACAAACACACTTCTAAGAGTAGTTTTTATTTCTTCCTGTACCTTTTACGAATAACCATTATGAAATGCTGATTATACAGATAATTCTGCATATATGTATATGATTTAGATGGAAGGCAGCCAGCCAAAATTTGGCTAGCAAGATAAATTCTTAGTAGTTAGACAATGCAAAAGAAATTAATTTGTGTATAACTCTGGCAAGTTTGATAAGCCTAATGATACAGCAGGCCAAAAGGATATATGGGTGCAAACTGCTAAACGTATAAAAAACCCCAAGTACAACTTGTTTGAATGGAAGCAGAAAACTTGTCAGGTGCTCTGTAGACTGAAAAATATTTACCTGAGATTTCTTAGGCCTTCAGAGCTCTCACTGGAGTTTGGAGTTTTATCCTATAAAATATTACCTCAAAATCATCAAGTAAAACTGTTCTAATTTAATCGTGTAACTTCATGGGATCTTTGCCTGTGTGAGAGCTGTGCTGCACAAAGACTGCTTCTGCTGATGGAAGGAAACCATTCCTATGGATACTTTCAGACTCATGATGGGCTTGAGTGTGCATTTGAATCTCTGAGCAAAAGAAAAGGTGCCTGTGCTACTGGTGCACCATAACCCATCTATTTAAGAGCTGTGTTTTACTCTGGTCCTCTGTGCTGGCGTAATTTTTGCCTTAATGCAGAAAAAAAGTTTTTCATAGGTGATACCTAGAACTTGCTCAAAATAGGAGCTTTCCTATGCTTGGAGGCCATACTCTAATATGAAAAACAGAATATGGATTGATGAGTATTAGGAGAGAAATACCCAAGTTACAGAACTTAAAGAACCTTGAGCTTTGTTAAAAAATAATTTATTTAATAATAAAACATCAGCTGTCTGAGATTAAGAAGAACAATTTTGATGTAGTTTATTTTTTAAGATATTTATTTCATACAGCTGCATATTTGTTCCTGTCACTCTCTTCAATATTAAATTTCATGTCTCTAAAAGGTATGAGTTCATTTTTTTTCCTCAGTCAGAGACTTTAATGCTTATTTTATTGATTCATGCTAAAAAAAGGAAACAATGAAGGGCTTCTTCAGGATACTTGAAATATGATCAATTTTTTTTCTTTTAAATTGGAAATATAATATACCTATTACTCCAGGATATGTGTCTCTAAGTGCAAGTGGTTGCAGCATACATATTAATTTCCTGTTGTATTTGAATGTACATGCTCAGCATCCGTATTTTATAAGTGCTGACACCCTAAATTTAAGTAGGCTAACATGGCAGTTTTGAAGTAGTAATTTATGTTGCAAGTAAGGCATTATTGAAGTCAAATAAGTGTTTCACAACTCGTGTTATCATGTACATATTTGAAATACTTGGTACAATATTTGTAAGTACAGCTCCAGCATATGACAGGAGTTTTCAGAGTAGGGGCAGAATTCCTGTCACTTTCTGTCCAATACTAATTTTAACATTGTGCATAAGATTAATACGCACATAATTAATAGATGAGTGACAAAACAAGGGAGAGAAGGCAAACAGAAGGGGATTTCTTTAGATGCTGTCTTAGGACTGTTGGAACTTATTTCTACCTTTGTTTTCATTTAATTTTAGTCATTAAGAGAAAGAACATTAAAAAAAAATCTTTATTACGATGAGTCATGGCTAATAAACTAGGAAGGAATATTTAGTCAATATAGAAGAACTCAACCCTAAATTTCTGCTTCTTACACTGATTTCTGCAAGGTAAAATGAGATGTGCTTGTTTTCTGTTGCAAAGTAATTCCTATTTTATACTGAAAAAATTAACAGAAATCCATAAAGATTTTGTGGGGGTAGGAAAAGATATTTAGATTTCAGTTAATTTTTTTCAGTAACAGACTGAAGGCACATGTAGAGCTAGGAGTTACAAATGAGCAAGGGAAGAATTGAGAAGTTCGTAAGTGCCAAAATCACAGTTGTTTCTGCCTGCGTGGATGTAGAAAGTAGAGAGGGTTTTCTTAAAATGACCTCCTATAAACAGCTAAGAACTGGAAGCTGTTGCTGGCTTTTGAAGGGTCCTGGTTCCCCTCGTTTGGTTGCAATTTCTGGCTGGTGCTCCAGGAGGGGAGGGAGGAGAGCCTGTGAGGAGTCCAGAGCCCTGCCACACCAGGGAGGGTGGTCAGGCTGGGCAGGAAAACACTGCTTCTTCCTAAATTTAGGTGGCTCAGAAGTAGGGGAGAGGTCATGAAGGCTGTATCATACAAAAGAAAGGAGAATTCCAGAGAAAGAGTCCCTGGAAATTTAATGTAATGGACTTCTAAATGTCTACCATTGGGACTTTTCTGCCATGCAAATTACATTACATAATAGCATATGTATCTATAATGTTGATTTTTGAGGACTATTATGCAAAAGCTGTTTCATGCTTTGTTTTTTTTCTTCTAGTGGTCTGCATCTTAGTTCTGAGAGTCCCACATTTTACAGATTGCTACTAAAGCTGCATTCTAAAAGGGTTATAGTTTGAGAATGTTCAAAGTATAATGTAAATGAAAAAATAATATGTATCTTTCATTGTTTCATGAGGACAGGGTTTCTTTCTATTGCCTATTCCTACTGACTCTAAAAATTCCTGCAGAACTTTATTTTTTAACAGCTTCCTTTATGTGTTTCCACACAGCTGCCCACCTTCTTTCATGCTGTTCCCTGTGCTTGTTCCATACTCCTCCTCTCCTCTATGAACTCCCTTCAGACAGGTGTTCCAGGCCCTCTCTAGAAATGACACAGTCCCTGCTGGTGAAATCTGCACTCCTCCTGACAGCTGGACAGCCATGGTGCTTCCTTTGTCAATAGGGTTTTATAACCACTTGAGTAATAAAGAGTACTTTCAATTTTCTTATAAAATACAACAGCCATAAATAATTAAAGGTTAAGTAAAGAAATTGTTTTTAGACAGGTTCTTCATCCTGCAGGACCTAGAGTTCTTTACTCATATCAATTAATGACAGTATTAGTACATAAAAAGGGGTGTAAAGACTATAGTGTCCTATTCTGTTTTGGGTTCTAAAATGCCATCCTACTATTGCAAGATGAACACAGAGATGAATGACTAAAAGTCACACTCTTAGAGCACTTCTCTTATTAAACTTTTAATAAGAACATCAGTAATTTGCACTAATGACTTCTACTTGTATTAGAGAAGACCAAACTATAAATTAGGAAGTAAATGCATACATGGAATAAATATCTCAGAGATACAGCATTATGTTGTGTACTTTATTCTTTAATTGAAAGTGGTATTTGAATTTAATTAATAATGATGATCATGCAGCAGAATGCGTTTTGGAGTATGCCTTATAAAAGAAAGGAAATTCAAACAATGGCGTAGTAACTGTCCTTCAGCACAAAGGGGCAGGGCAAGGACCATTTTTTGACCTTTGTGACTTTCAGCACTTGATATCGTAAGTTTGTTTCTGTAAGTGAAGAGAATTATTTCCTTCAAACACAGTAGACATTTTTGTTCCTGGAATAAGTGCAATTCTGTCAAACTGTTGTAAAAAATTCTGTCTACAATCCACAGAACTACCTCAGGAAGACTTTTTTTAAGCAAATAATTTGTTCCCCTATAGTTTCTATTTTCACACTCTTTTGCATGATTGTTTTATTCTACAATATTGTATTTTCTTACTTTTGGAAGACAAAGTATAGTAATAGAATCGCAACTGTCAGGAATAATTTTATTGGCAAGAATGGTAAACAGTTTTTTTCAAACTTTTCCTTCTGAGAAAAAACATTTCGAAGTCCCACAGCATCATTTCAGCTTCTTGCCATGTGGCTGATACAATGAGCCTTACTAAGATTAAGCAAAGCTATAAAAAACACTGGAGGGTTTTCTTTGTTTTGTGTTTGTATTTTGAATAATAGGTGGCAAGACATGTTTGACATAAGACTGCAGAATGATTAAACTAAGGATTTGGAGTGCAGCTGCGCTGATGATATTTGGCAGCTTTATTGACACATTGTATTGCCTCAGGCTAATGATTTTTGCAGTTTTTCAGCCATTTCTTGCAGTCTGTTTAAGGAGAAAGCACTTAGGCCTGCTTATGAGCTGGGTTTGCCTCCAGCCTGTGCCTCTCACAACTTGCAGTGATGAACCAAAGCAAATGGCTCTACTGGAGAGGAGGAACAAGAATCCACACTGGGCCTCTTTTTGGTGCTTTATATTAGTATCAGCTCTTATCAGGTCAAATATTTCTATGTGAGATGGACAGAATTTAATTTTAATTTCAATTAATCTGGTTATGTTCCTTCACAATTCTTCTCCAGATTTCATTGAAATTCAATTTAAATGCATATTTGAGCTGTAATAGAGGAGTTGTTCTGCCAAGATGTGGTTATTGGGATCATTGCCCTAAACTTCTTGCAGGCCAAATTCTGGTGCAGTCCACCAGCGGTGTGAGTTGCCTGGACAGTTCCAGGACAGTCATTTTCCTGCACTGCTATTCCATGGCTTTCCTCAGGTGTAACCTAACACAGCCTGTGCTGCTGCTTCTTACTGTGCCCATGGTCAGGCCTCCCTTCATGGGCACAGCAGGAATAATATTGAAGTAATAACAGTATTTGCTATGAAAAAATGGTTTAATGTGGTATTAATTGTTTTTCTGGCTGTCAGATACAGCTTGTCCACATGTATCCTGTGATCCAGGTACTGTCCTTGCTACCTGAGCCCCTCCCAGGGTGGGAAATAGCCCTGTGTTTGCATTTCTGACACCTGTGGCTCTGCTGATCATGGGGCCATTCCTGAACCATGGAGAGAACTTTTAAAAATACTTGTTTTATGCCATGAGGCACAGGCTTGTGACATGTTCAATAGAAATCAAAACAACTTGGAAAACTGCTGTTGCTGGAAGATATGCAACTGATCCTGAGGAGATTGTGTCATTAGATATATAATTCATATTAAACATCTCATCTTTGCTGTTCTAGAAAATGGTTTTTACTCAGTGGTTACAAATAAATATGACAGCCTGGCAGAAGTTTGAAGCTTTTTTCATTCCCTTAACTTTGCACCACTTAAACTAAATGTTCATTCTGGTGTCCTGGCTTTATGAGTGATTTTGAGGCCATTTGCTCTAATCTGAATTTCAGAAAGGCAGCTGTATGCTGTTGTGTGACAATTCTCACTGAGCTTCCCTGTCTCCCTGCAATGTTCTGATCTTTAATGTCTATAACTGTGCAGTCACCTGTGACTGAACCTTTACCTTTCCCTCTTCATTGACATGTGGGTCATTCCTTAAATGGAGAATAATTACACTGGAGGTAACTTTGTGTCCTTGCATCTAAGTCTTGCTGCTTGAAGATTCTCTTAGGGAGTTTTCGTTGGTTCAGATTTATGTGATAACTTCTTCAGTTGAAGCCAAGCACACTTAGATTGCTTAATCTCAAAATTCCTTTTTCTGGTATAATCAAAGAATCAAATTATCTTTCAGACACATTTCTAATCCAGATTCAAGATGTGAATTTATGTATAAAGTTTCCTTAGGGATTTTTTTTTTTAAATTAAATACTTTTCATTGTTATGAGTATCTTCCAGAGAGGAATGAAAAGAATAAAATTAGTGAGTTTTTTACATCTACTTTTAGCATATTAAAAAAAAAAAAAATCACAAAACATGCTAAAACTGATCACAAAGGGAAGTGTGTTGTCAATACCAATCAAGGTTTAAAATGTTTTAAATTCCCCAAAACACAGATTACATAAGATGGTTTAAACTTGCCTGACAACTTTTTAAAAAGATATCTCAAAATGTTTATACTACAATCAGAATGTTTCTATATTTTCCAGATTTAGGGTTTTTCTTTGTTTTATATCCTTGCCCAAAATTAAATACTAAAGACGTGGAAGAATTTGCTGCAGAGCATTTTGTCACTTTTATAGTTATATAGCTGATTTTAACATGCAAAGAAAAGTTAGGTGACTTTTTTGACATCATTTTTCCCTCAAACTGCAAATAAACAGTTCATAGTCTTAACTGACTCATGAAAAATCCAAATAAACAAAAAGCCCAATCCAAAAAACCCAAACAATCTCCCTCCCCCAACAAACCAGAAAAAAAAGCTAAAATGATGTATAATAGATGCAAGCTAAAAATCCATTTCCAAATCAGAAATCAACTTTTTGATCAAATGACATTTCTTACATTCCATTGTATTAAAGGATGAAAGCTCTGCTTCAGTTTCTTCCTCATCTGATTGAAAACTGAGTTAGTGGTGAGAGCCTCACCATGAACTTTCTCTGCAGTCTGTGTGGAAGAATTAGATGTAAGATTAATTAGATTTAAGGTTAAAAACCCACCTAGTGCAAGGCATTCCCAGAGCAGAAGCCTGCCACATTATAGAACACATTAACTCAACCAATTTTATTTTATTTGGTAGAACCCCCTGCCCCTAATAAATTATTTGGAATAAATTTATTTCAGCACTTACAGAAATGAGAATTATTATTTGAAGGAATAATTATTAGTCCATCTCAAATCTTGAGAAGGTAT
>WEKY01012285.1:0-32259 GCA_013390045.1 Picathartes gymnocephalus
CTTGCCCCAGTTCTTAACACTGTTATGGCTACAAGACTTCATTAAATGCATATGGCATTCAGATAATTTAAATGTTAGCATTATTCCTGCATTTATACATATTCACAGTTCCAAATAAAAAAAAAGAAAACAAACCAAACCAAAAAACCAACCACCCAAAAACACACCAACAGCTTTTATCTCCCACTTACTCATGCAATCAACACTCACACCCTGCCCCCAACATATTATGTTGGATGACTGAAATATTTCTTCATCAAATGTTCTCAAAATATCACTTCTATTCTAATAACCTTGCCTTGTTGTCCTAGCTGGAGAGTTCCTGTACTAGCTTCTACCTTCACTTTAACGCAAAACAAAGTGTTTAGGTTTTTTTCTTTACCCATTAATTTGATCTTCAACAATGGAAAACAGCTACTGAAACCCACAAGTTTTTCTTAACACAAAGTCATCTTACTACTTCTGTGTGGATTAGAAAACACACTTTTCTAACTACTAACAAGGAAATCTACCCTGCTTGTCATCTTCTCTCTTCTTCCAATTACTAGAGCATATCAATATATTAGGTGTTTTTCTGATTCTTCACAATATGAACTTGCATAGTGTGTATTATTCAAGGCTCTTTTGGATAGGAGATGAATTACCTTACTACATACGCAGGACCTCAGTTCAAATCAAGAACAAATAGGCACTAGTGTAACAAAACACAGCAGTCACAATTTAAAAATTTGGTAATAACCTTTGGCCCATTCATCACATATCTTAGCCCACGCACAATTTTTGAGTTATTAACAAGGGCTTCATAGGCTAGTTTTTGAATTCAAATTCTTTAGAACTGGACAACCTAGTTAAAGGAAGCAATATGATTAATAAATTACAACATAAAGAAATGAATCCAAATTACAGTAAAAATATGAATAAGATGTATTCTTTAACATGCTAAAAAGATCATGTGAAGTCAGTACTCCCTATACATGGATTCCCCTGAAATTTCAGGCAGGCAAGGAGGTAGGAAAATATCAAAGGAGTGACAAAGTGATAAATGTTAACTCTATCTGCTGATAGCACAGTTCAAAGACTTTGTAACCAACAACAGAATATTTTTGTTTTCCAAAACATTAACAGAATGTTTTGTTAGTCAATATACTCTCTGAACAGAAGCTTCATAAACATACCAATTGAAGGATGTCCTCATCTTTTGGCATAACACTAAGTTCCAATATGCTGTCACTGAAAGAAACAGAAAAAATATATATCACAGATGAACTTTTTGAGATTTTTAATTCTTGTTACAAAGATAATCCATTTACTTCCATAGATGAGAACTAATTAAAAACTCCAACACAGCTATCATGACAAATACGTGACACAACAAAAATAAACACTGATTTCCACTAGAATCTTAGGAAGTAAGAGTAGAAGAGAAATATGACTGAGCCAGTTTATTGAGCCAACACACTGGTTTGGGCAGTTTCATTTCCCTTTTTTTTTCTCCCTCAAGTCCCACGGTACACTACTTGTTTGGAGCTTCTTGGACAAAACAATGTGACAAATTCATTAATAAAAGCTAACACTTTCCTCTTTCTTCAATTTAAAACTCTCAGCATTCTTTAAAATTGCTGTGGTGATGTAATCACCACATCATGTGAAAAGAGGAGCAATACCAAGGCAAGTACTGACTTATGTCTTTCACTCCAATCATCTCCTAGTAGAATCAACTTAAATAGTCATTCAGATGACATCTGAAATACGGATGAAAAACGCTTGCTATTTTTAGGTGCTGCACTTGTCAGTCTGAGCTGCAGAAACCAAAAGTAGCAGTAGCCTAAAGATTCAGGAATCTGAATAGTTCAATCAGAGTGACTCAAACACAAGCAAAATCAGGATACCAAATGTACAATGTACCCGTTACCCAGTTAAATATTTTAAAAACAGTGAAATCCACGCATCTACCAGAAATAAGGTATTTTCACAAGCAAGAGGGAAGCATGTGCTTGCAACATTGGATACAGAATAGATGAATTTATTATCTCATTTGAGATAATGGAATAATCTGTTCATGTTCATTAAATGTGCAGTAGAACAGGTACAGAGAAGGGCTACAAAAGACTAATGCACGATCTATTACAATGAGGCTGAAAAACAAAAAATGAAGACACTATGACAGTTATTTAGAAATTCACGTCAGAATTAAAAAAGGATATTTTAAAAAAACCTGACTAATATCAGCATAAGAATAAAAGGCATACAACCTAACTGGGTATCTCAGAAATCAGCTCATCTGTAGTGGGCAGTACAATGCATTAGGTGAGGAAAGACAAAACCAGCACAAAGACTGGCCCAACTACGGGGCACACTGATCAGCCTATGAAAAGCACTGGGAAGTACCTCAAAATGTAATGTGTGATTTATAATGCTTTCTCATATGAAAAATGTTTCTATTTTGTGATTCCTTTTCCATTTTTTAGCAACCACAGACAAAAGGCTGAATTCCAAAATAGCAGAGTAAGAGTATTTGGTTTCACAATCTTTTTAAACCATTATTCATTTTGGAAAAGAATATTCTCCAAGCAGCATAAAATTTACTTTAGTCTTAAAACTGAAGATCAGCAGTGATTTAAGTTTTTGGTTTTTTAAGTCTACACACATCTAGGAAAAAATAAGTCTTCAAAAGCCCTGCGAAGATTTTTTTGAAATACTGAATTGTAAGTAACAAGAGAGTACTGACTTTATGTGCACTTACAATAGTATTTCCCATATTGACTGAATGCATAAACAGCTTGAGGCATTTTTAATAGTGTTCAGATTTCAGTTCTACATGTGGATAGCATGTATGTATAAATCATATCAGGCAACTGCTTACTTGCAGGATGAAGCCTTTGGATGTCAAAAATATGATAGTAATGCTCCTCTTGAAGTACTTTTTATATAAAGAGATATAATTTGACACAGAACAAACCACAGTCATTCAAGTATTTTGCATGTTTCTCCTCCTCCCCCTTTTTAAAAAAGTGATTAAATCCATTTACACAATTAACATCTTTTTACTAGACATTCAGAGACTAAAGGGTTCCATTCAGAAACAATGTTTTACATGTAAGTCAAATAACTACTTAACTATTGTATTCCTGTTTACCTGAAGAACCTTTTGGAGACAATTTGGATCTTCCTACTTTATACTCAGTGACATGCTCTCAGGATGTTTTTTAATTCTCATATCAGAAACCAGAAGTATTAAGGAAGATTTCTGGTTTATTGAACTATATAATGTAAATGCAAATGATGAACTAGAAAGTGTTAGTAAGAAGCACCATACAGAAAGCGATAGTCTACACCAGAGCTCCAGACAGTACTCAGAACCCTCAGAGATATTTATCATTCCCATTACTTTCACCACACATTCAAATGTAGAGTTAAACTCAAATGTATTGATTCCAAGCCATCAAACTAAAGCACTGATCATAGAGACTACCTTCTGATGCATTATTTTGTATTAACGAAACAGATTCAGTAGCTAAACTCTGTACATTTCTGAGTAATCCAAACAGTTTCAAGAACAGTTTGAAAAGAAAAACAAGCAGAATAGACAATCATTCAAATTCCCCAGTTTAAGAAAAGAAGAGGGGAGGGGAAGAGAAGTTGCAAATCAGAACCTATTTCTTCTTTTATTTAGAACCATAAATAATATACAGAGTTTATTTTAGCAATCAACACATCTCCAAGTTGATTATATATGTAAACAGATAAGAATAAATTCTTAATGGATCAAATCAGCAACTGTTGGCAAAGAGTAGGAAACACAGAGTTAGAAGTGTAATCATGATTAATTTTACAGGACTGTAATTAATTCTAGCAACTTTTCTGAGGTGTGCCTTTCATCTCCCAGAGGAAATAATCAGTGTAATTTTAGTTTTGCTACATCCCAGCAGAGGAAAATAGAAAACATTCTAGACACAGCTTGAAACTTTTCTGGGAACAGTACAGAGCATGGCTGAATTATATCCCATCCTTAAATCCCAGTGGAAGATGTGAGTATCATTTCATGTAAGTCAGCTAAGTCTGATGTCTGCAGCATTATATAATGAAGACAAGCAGCTAGAATTGAACAACTGTTTAGAAAAATAATAAGCAGCTATGAAAATGGAGCCACAGGAATAATCTAAAAAAAAAATCTGCCAGCCTGCACTGAGTTTTATGGCAAACAGCTGAACACCGAGCGATAGGAAGCCCTCCCTTTAGAGAGAAGAGAGGATAAAATGTGTTGTAACCTTAAAAACTACTCTGAAGATGAGTAAAATGACAAAATAATACACATTTACACTCATCAATATGTTTGAATGAGTAATTAAAAACAGTAAAACAATAAAAGTACAGCAATTAAAATGTCTAGAAAACCAACACAACATACTAAGACTATGAAGGAAATTGTCTTCAGTCATAAAAAGATTTCAGCTGAAAACTCAGCCTTTCAAAAGGCATTTCAGCAAGCTGCTTTCTCAAGGCCAACTAAACAAGCCAAGATGTTTGATGAAAGACCAGCTAAGACACAAAACACAGCAAAAACTGTGTTACTGGGTGTTTTTAATGTGAAGAGCATAAGTACATTCAACAGTGAATTTGTGCAAGGCCAACCTATCAAGAGCTATTAAATCAAGCAATGAAGATAAAACCTGTGGTTTAGCAAGTTCCTGAACCAAGGATTTATAGAAAGTGGGCTGGTATTATGTGACCACTCAATTACTCTGTAGTTCCAGTGTTTTCACAGACTTCAAAGAAATCTTCACTGGGTATTATCATAGAGGATAATGACACAACAGACCATCAGTCTGACCCAGGTGGCAATGCTAATGCAAGAGCAGCATGCACCATAACGCAATGTTACTTGCCATGAAAAGGCAGTATAAGACATAGAAAACCTATGTTCAGACCAAACTGCTCTGAGCTCAAAAATACTGTTTTCAAACAAAGAATGAGAGAGCTGATTCTTCAGTCACGTGAGACGTACTGCCTGTAAGCTACAAGATGCACCTGATCTGGAGTCTGAGCTCTCTTTATGGATCAGAATTAACATTTATCTGTTTATCCTAACAGGTTCAGCTGTGGACTTCCTGATGGTTGTATTTGCTGTATAAAATGCATGAAATGTATAAAAGGATACACATGACCTTTTGTTACAATCTTCTGTGATGCACACATCTGGCTCGAGAAAACAAATTGTTCTCTACTAACAAACAATAGCATCCCTTCATCCTGCCTGCACTCATGGAAATCAGGGGGACAGATGCAGCAGTGTGCTCCACCCTTCTTGGCTGCACTAGATAATCACTGACAAGGCCTTGTTCAGGTGCTCCCAGTTTATCCACGTGGGCAGGGGTTCAGTTCTACTGAATGGTTCACTACCTACACTCTCTGGAAATAAACTCGAGTCACAGGCACACCTAGAGTTAAGAATCACCAACCACACAGGCCACTCAAAGATGTGACTGGTCTCTCTCTTTCTTGGATTAAGAGAGTTAACTGACTGATCTACATGTTTGGGCATGTAATGTCTTCGGTATACACTACTGTACAATAGTGCTGCTTGGAAAAATATAAAATAAAGAAACAATGCATGGCTACTGTTATGTCCAGGGAAGGAAATAAAGCCCATCTGTCCAGCTCTTGCACAGACAGCATTAATGACACAAGACATGTTTCAGTCTACCTGGTCCATCACATCTCTTAACGCAGTTTTGTTGTTTATAAAAAAAAAAAAACCAAAACCAAACAAAACCCAAAAAACCACAAAGACACAAACCACCTGAGATGTACATATTTTGAACAAAATCTTGAATAGACATCACAGAAACAGGAAGATAATAATCTGATTTTTCCTACTTTGAACAGTAGGCATATCTAAGTTTTAACACACGTCAAGCCACTAAAAATATGACATGAGAGATGGACTTAGAAAACATTCTTTCATGCTGATCATAATACATCTTTTTGCAACATAACTCAATATATTGGAAACATCTTGCTATAGAACAGAAATTGACACCAAGAAAACTGGAAGAATGAAGGCAGATATGAGACATGAAAAGGAGTAGCTAGACTCATGCATAGACATGATTTCACAGGTGTTTGTGAGTTGCAGGAGCAGTAAATATTAGTATTTTCCCAACTCTGTGCAAGGTTCGTAATTTGCTGCAAAACAGAGGAAAGCAAAGACTTACTGCAGATATTCCACAGGTATGCACTAGCTTAAGTTTTTTCTTCACCAGATATGCTGATTTCTAGTTATTAGATCTCATAAACAAGGTAGATTTTACAATCTTCTTTTCCAACTAACACATGTACGTATACCTAATATGTCTATTTGCAGTTCAAACTTCCTCTATAACACTTGGTGTTATTTGCTAACGAGGCACAAGTACTGACAATAAAAGGACTGTGGTACAATTCAGCATACCTATTCTCAAACTTTTCTCAGCAATCAGCAAATACACAAAAAAAGAAATCATAAAATTGAGCGTGTATTAATGAAAATTTACTAATAGGATGACTTTAAAACTCCCATAAGTGGTCATTTCATGCTTAGTATACAAGAAGCGTGGTACACAATGAAATACTGTTATCTTACCTGTTCTGTATTAAAGCAATGACTTGAGAATATGTCTTCCCAATAACACTTTCTCCATTGACTTTTATAATTCTGTCACCTGTAGAGGGAAAGGTTATAACTGAAATTAGTTTGTCTAGATGTTTTTTAAACAGTTTTTATCTTGTATTTCTATACCTCACAATAATCAAGAATACCAAAGGATGTAATAATCAAGAATAACCTTAAATTCAAGGTCAGTCTTCCCTAAAAATAAAAAAACAGAAGATGCACGATACAACCACATGTAACCATACAGAGGATGCCAAATTTCGCCTTTCCCCTGAATATTTTCAGATGTTTATCTTACCCTAAACTTTCAAATTAATAACCCAGAAAGTCCTTGAAAGAAAACTACAAGCAGCTGTAAGCTACACCAAAGACTCACTTATGTATCCCATCTTCACAATAAAGCTATCAATGTATGGCTACACACACTGACAATCTTGCCCTATTCCTAAATAAATTATAAGTAGACATAACTTCCTGGGATTAGCCCAGCTGGTCAGAGCAGGGTGCTAATAATGCCAAGGTCACTGGCTTGACCCCTGTATGGACCATTCACTTAAGAGCTGGACTCAATGATCCTTGTGGGTCCCCTTCCAAGTCTGCAAATAAATTGGTGTGATATTTTCAACTTTGTAAAAGTGTACCTATTCCCCTTCATCCACTGGTTACCACCTTTTCCTTGCCTGAAAGAACTCTGAGTTTTGTCTCCTGCTTCCTAAGCAATGAAAGAAAGCTTGGCAGCAACAAGCTCTGAACCCTGTCCTGCCTAGGTCATACTGCAAAACTTCTCCAGAACACACTAGATCCTTCTCTGAGACTTCAACTGGCTCTTTTCCAGGCTGTTTAAGAACAGCCTGTACTGTGGGCTACATTGCCACAGATCTTTACTCAGTATTCCCACTAAAAACCATAATTAGGAGTATCTTCAGAGTAGGTCATATAATTTTATCTATACTTGTGAAGCTTTTATTTTTCACAGCAGCAGACTGGATTACACACAGCAGTGACACGAGTCTACTTGAAATATGCATTTAATGGATCTGCCAAAAGATCTGATGAGGACACACTGCAGAACTGATTACATAAACTGACATGAACACAGAAACTCTGCAAGTACAATTTTGTTCTGTTTCAGTACACAGGATGGAGAAGTCGGTGCCTGTAGTTCAAGAAAGGAAGTGCCTGTAGTTCAAGAATCATGCAGGCTTTTATAACAGCTCACCATCAGTCTGGTGGCTGCTATGTATTTTGACCAAAGTAGAAATTAATCAGAATGCCCTTTCCACACACATTTTAGTTCTTTATATTCTTGCATATAGATAAATCACAGCATGAAGATCAAGATATGGGAAATGCAGATCTGTTTTGGCTGTTTGTATTTCAATATTTCTAACAGATATGTTATTTTTTAATGAAATGCTTCAGAGGTAAGAAATGGGAGAAGTATTACATTTCTAACTCTAACAAAAATAATTTTACAGGAGTATTCAAAAATACTTCAGAATGGACTGTCTTATATTTAAGATACCTTTCTCTATTGCTCAAATTTGCAAGAATATTTCAAGTTTTCTAGTGAGTACCAGCCAAGGAAGCTCCTGAAATGGATCTCATTTATCATGGGTGATGAAACTTATGCTGAAACTTTCAGTATTACAAAGGACCCTGCAGCAGTGAAATAAGAATTGACAAACAACTTCCTAAACTCATACTGAATCTTCAAGTATTTTCATTTGTGTGACCATGAAACAGAGCCAAGTTATATTAGAAAAAAAAAAATACAGTTGAGTCTACAAAATAAGAAATGTATACAATGTCTGCATGAGAGGTTAAGCAATCTACCTGGCTGACTATTCCCTGAGTGCTTTATAATACCAAGACAGAGATATAGTAATACATTTCACCCTGAAATTCATAAACAAGAAATATTGGCATGACCTAATTAGATATAACTGCTATAAAGCAGTGTGTTTAAGAAGAATATTCTAGTTATTTAAAATGTCTTCTCTTATTTATTTTCTGCTCTTTATTCTGGGCTCCTAGAAATCTCTTCCATAACTAAAAATAATATATTCTCTACAGATTTCATCTCTCTCAATTTGGCAGACACTGAACAGAGTAGAAATTAACATGGTTGCTCTGTACAAATTCAACATATGCCGCGTTTTATCAAGCCAAAACATCTTTATATAATAGCAATTGAATTTTGCCAAAGTAGCCCTTCTCTAAATAACTGTTTAAGGAGGAGTTAAAAAAAAAAAAAAAACCAAAACAGAATCATTCTGGTGTACAAGTAGGATGTAGAACTGTTTTTAAACTGATCAACCTACAACCTTTGTGTTTCTTTAGGAAAAACATAAGAAACTTATTCTATTCCAGTCAAACGGAGGCACATAACTCTTTTTAACTCTATCAACATCCCATTATTGACACAAGTACAAGCCTTTCACAGAACAGAAGTTTTGCCATATTTTTAAGCAACCAGTGTTCATAGTGGTATCCATCTATGTAACTTTATCACTTATAAGATTTTCTATTCTAATAGAGCTTTTTCCTTGCTTCAGCACTTCAGTAAAGGTAGGACCCAGCCCACAGAAAAACCCCATGTTTTCTGCACTCCAGTTTAATTAAATGAACAAGAGAACAGAATTTTGTAAGAATAGAGAGACTTGGGACTGTTCCTATTTGATTTAAAGGAGGTAGAGTAGAAAAATTTTATTTAATGTATAAAGACATGAATGTTTTCAGGTTATCGATTCCTCCCAAATCAAAAGAAATAGGAGCTTACAGGTATTATTTTCCTTTTTTTGCTTCCTCTTCACATATTTTATTGCTCTTTTTAAGATAATAAATCAGACTAAGACTTTAATGGCTTAATAAGCAAAACAGTGCTTCCAAGGTGAAAAACACTGGAGGACAACTTAAAAGCATCTAAAGGGAAGAACAAGGTTTAAATGGAAGATAGAAACTATGTAGTAGCAACTTAATTCATATATTTTTCCCATCATGTACATAAACATGCTATTGAACAGTACCTGTGCACAGCCCAGCTTCAAAAGCAGGTCCACCCTCCTTAACTTGTTTAACGAATATGGTATCCATTGGCTCCAGTCTATTTCTTTGTTTTCCTGAGAAAGGAAGAATATCTCTTAACAGCATTTCATTATACTGCATTGTAATGTTTTTATTTTCAAAATATTTTGGGATGCAATCCTGCAGCATTCACAGCGATATACAGAGAAAGAAAGAAATAGTAGTGTAATGGAAACTGAAAAAGAAAATTTTAAAATCTTCCCTTAAAAGGAAAAAACATAACATTAATTTACAGTTCTCGTGGACCAAAAACTGATTTTCCAACAATGTTTTTCAGAAATTCCATTATGAACTCAAGTTTTTTTTAAGATTTACCAAAGCTCAAAAATAAATTTATAATTCAAATTATATGCACAGTGTATGTTTGCACACCATGTACACATCTGTATATACACAACTTAGAAATTAATCTACAGTAATTAGAAACCATGTACAGCTGTATTTTCATACTTTCTCAATCACACTTAATTTCTATACTTCCAGAAATACAGGTACCTTTTGCCTTTCCATGCCTGTCACCAAAGCTAAGTAATTCATTGTGAAATAGCCACAGCTTCTGAGAATCAAGCTAGGAGGGTGGGTGTGTACAGTAAAACAAAAAAAACACAAACAAAAAACTCCACGGTTACACTGCAGGCTAAAATAAAGTGTTGCTGTCCTACATCTGCGCACAGCTGGTGTAAGCCATTTTACAGCATCTACACAGCTTCATTCATGGCATTATTACACCACTAAAATTAAAAAACCAAAACCAAACTAAACCCCCCAAAACCCCAAACATTCAACATACCCACAAAAAAACCCCACTCAAAAATAATGAATAAATGAATAAATAAATAAATAACTAGCCCTACATGGTCCAGTGCTCAAAGAACCTGGAAGGCTACAGCCAGATACAGAGAGTCTTACAGTGGCAGAGGTGGCTTGGATAGCCGTGGTCACTCCTAGCTCCTGGCTCCAGTTACAAATCCTGTTGCACACTCTCAGCTAAGGAAATATCACCTTTGGAGGCTACATGATGAGCCAGCCCAGGGAACTGACACAGCACGAAAATAAGCTGGGTCTGTGTTCCAGTTTAGCAGGAAACCCTGACATAGTGGAGAGAAAGAGGTTTATACTGCAGGGACAGAAAGAATAGCAGGAGAGAATAAAGGAATTGCTTAAAACTGGCACTGCTGATAAAAGAAACAACTCCCTAAAACTGGAGTTATTAGGTTCTAACTGTTTCTGAAATGACTGACCTTAGACTTAGGCACAAATGGCCCTGGTTTTGGAAGTACTTTCCCTACAGCTTTAAATATCCCACCTATAAAGTTTAATAAACCACAGTAGTATTAATTGAATATAAATAAGGTGCCCCCTTCACCTCTTTTAATGGTTCAGTTTCCATGTGGGGAAAGTTCATCTGAAACACTTCAATAAACGGCAAAAAACCAGATCATCCTCTCATATTCATATTTTTCAGATCCTAGTTTTAGCCTAATGCCTTTATTGTGCAGATCCTGTGTCCTGCCATTTTACCATAAAACAGTTCAACAAAATGGCTTACTCATATGGCTCCAAATGGCCTTCTCAAAATAGTTCCAGATTGGGAGCAAATAATCAAAAAGTTTATTTGATAGAATCAGATAAATACTATATATAAAGCAACTGAATTACAAATCAAGAAACTCCAGCTGGCAGCAAATACTTAAAATTTGATTAGCAGGATACAGCTACAAGACATACAAAATGCTCTTTGTGAGCCAAAGTTAATATCTGTCATTTTTAATCTGCAGATTTAAATAGACACTGAACATATGATGGGTCTTGTCCTTTCAAAAGCCAGTAACGTTTCAGCAAGTTTAGAGAAGCTCCAAGATTAATCTACCCAGATGCCCTGAACAAAAGGTTGCTTCAACCGCTTACAGGAATGAAGTGACCTTTTATAGGACCACAAAACATCCTTCCCAGTGCTGCCACTTATCTTTCACTGAAGACACATACATTACGAGAAGTGGAAAGAAAAATTAAAATAATACAGCTTCCATGGCACATTTAATTTATCGCATCTCAGCCTCCTTTATAAAATACTCTTAAGAAAAATGTTAGTGGCCTACTGCTAGTTTGATTAACACTCAAGTGCTGCTTTATGCCTTGCTCATACCTGAACGCGCAAATCAAGATCTCAGGCAGATACGGTTACTCCCACTCGGTATGCAACACGGAACTCCTTTAATACACTTCTCACTTCTGAGTAAGAGGGAGAACTACCACAATTTATGGAGACCAGAGACTGCAGGCTTCCCTGACATGTGACTTCTGACCTGCCTGTAAGCTGCATCCAGACATTACAGGCACTCACTTCACATTTCCACAGCTATTTTATCAATCAATTCAGAAAGCTAATTGCACACTAAACTTGGTTCTTTGTCCTACTTGCAAAAGGAGGCTATATTAAACAGTCATTCTTACTCCCACAAAAAGGTCAACCACCACATTAAAAATCAATTTAGGGGCAAAAAATCAGGATAAAAGGTTCAAAATGTTGATTACATTTCCAGGTTCATTTTACAATTCAGTAATACCTAAATACAAGCAGAAACAAGAAGAAATCTTAGAACTCTCAAGCTCTGGTAGATAAATACATGCTCTTCATTTTTCCTTGATCTTTTACATACTTGGATACAAACCAAATCTTTTAAAATCAGTAACATATAAATGAAGTTCCTTGAATTCATAACCTCAAAATGTACATTTATACTTTGAGTTTGAAACTCAAGCACAGCTAAACAATATTTTTTGACAGTAGAAACTAACAGTACTTTCTTCAGACCAGCTGAGGGGGAATAAATCTTGTAGAGTGCACTCAGTTATCACAGAAATAAATCCCAAGGAAAACGGATTATCTAATAACTCACCGCGTGTCTCAAAATTTAGCATTCACTACACTCTGATTTAATTGTGTCTAAATCTCCATTTGGTTCTGTCTGTACCCAATCATCAGGCAAAAGCAAGATGCTGTCTACGGATGAGAGCTTAAACTTTCCTCCTCCTCAACACCACAATCTAGAACAGAGTATCACAGCCACACTTTTGCACTAAGTTCTCCAGCTCTGCACTAGATACTGTCAGGATTCACAATTTTTATTTCTAATATGAAAAGACCAATTTTTTGAAGCATGCCAGCAATTCCTGACAAGGTGATAAAACAAAGAACAGTAAAAGCACCTCGAACCTTTAGTTTGTAAGGCATATAAGCCTTATTTGTGCTTTTCCAGTGCTCATTATTGCATATGATTTTGCCTCCTTCCTCCTTCTCCATACTTTTATAAACAACCTTGTAATTGAGCATTACAATTGCAGGCTACCAGCAAATATGACAATTTCTCCCAAATCTTCAACTGCAAGTGAAAAATAAGACACCATGCACACACAAAGAACTTAAAAAATATGACCTGGCAGTAACACACACAAGCAAGGAAACGGCACAGATGAACAGCACAACTTCTGTTAAAAGAACTTCATTTGTACTTCATTCCCCCATAAATGCAGCTATAAAGAGAGATGTAGTCTTACATAAGGGCAATAAAAACAAAAAAGCAAATGAAGTTGGTAAGTACACAACTCAGCTGATCAGAAACTGAAAAGTCCATAAAGCTGTCCTTTCCTGTATCAGTTTTGTAAGCACACAAAACCTTCCAGCCCGAGTAAATGGTCATCAGTCAGTATAAATTCAAAGGCAAGCTTTTGCCCAGGCAGTAGTGTAGTTTTGCTAACACAAAACAACGAACATACTCCTTGCAGTGCAATGACTCCCTTCAATGATGTTATCCAAATGAAAATAATACTTTAGAGTAAGCAAACTGATGTCTAAAATTTTAATTCAGAGGTTCAGCATCATAAGAAATAAGGAAATAAAAATAAATCCCCAAGAATATAGAAGGCTCAAGGCAAAAATTCACTGGCTTAAAGAAAGATAGTAAGGAATCGGGAGAGTCTTAATAATAAGGTCCTCAGTCTAGACAACTAAAGTGAAGAAAAAGTACCCTGAAGAAGCACAAATGCCTGTAAATCAAATGCAAGACAAATATAGAAAACCAGTTTATTGCAACAAGGTTTTTCTGAGCCAATAAGTTTTTCATAATTCTATGCAGATCTTGTAATTAATCACTGACTACATATTACCTTCAAAATCCACTGAGATCACAGTAAAATCTACAAAGCAAAATTAGTGTTTTAACTTTTGTTCAAATGACTGCAAAATAAAGATTTTATTCATAACACATAAAGTGGAATCATTTATGATCTAACTTTTATACTACCTGGAGCCACAAGCTGAGACTTCAAGTCAATAATTCCTTCACAGTCTGACAGGAGAAAGGAAGTCTCCCATTGCAAAGCTACAAGGAAGCTTTCCTGACAAATGTTTAAGAGGCCAGAAGTGGCAGAGGGGAATATGTTGCACTAGAAACCATCACATTCACAAAATAATGGAATTCAAACAGGCACTCCCTGATAAAAGAGAATATTTTTTAAAAATACCACTACTTTTAAACAGAACAGTAGAATTATGACTAGCTAACATTTAACACTGACTTACATCTGGGGGGTGATATCCAGCAATGCTTCTACTAACTCCCCCAAACTTGACATAGAAATTGATTTTATCTAGATGCCAATTCTAGCGTAATCCCCTAAAAATCTAGTTTGAAATACAGCTGCTATAAGAAACATAACTAGTATTATAAAATGCAGTAACCATGACTTAGTTTTTAAACTACTCTTTGCAGACCAGACAGTATTACTGTACTGCTCTATGATTCACCTGGAAAACAACATGACATGGCAGAAGTTATGCTATGAAATCTACCTACACACTACAACATAGCAACAAGCACTTCATTTCTCTGAAGTCATTAACCTTTTGATACAAAACACAGATTAAAATATCTGAGTCATAAAGGCTATGTAAAGTCTTTACATTCTGAACAGGAAAGGAAAAAAGAAAAAAAAAAAAATCTCATGCCAAAGTGCAATTGCTAACAGAGCTCTTCTTTTCTTTTTGACCTGTAGAGCACAAACCAGCAAGTTCTGGGCCACAGAACAATACATACTTTTACAAAGTCTCTCCAAACTAGCCACTGCTTAAAAACATGCCATTTCTCCTCTTCCTCAAGGGAAGAAAAAAAATCTTCTGCTCAAGACAGCAGAACTGTGCTTAGAAATCCTTATAACACAGAGATTCAATAAAGTCTACAGAGGTTTCTAAAATAACCTTTTGTAGAACATTTTTACTCTGAGCCCTATGTCAGCAGATAGCAAATGGATAACTTTCACTTTTACATTTAAGAAACCAGCCCCATGAAACACCTCAAATTAGTCAATTAAGACAGGCTCTTATGCACATCTTTCTCTGACTAAAAGAGGAGAACATTCCTCTTGAGCATGAAGATCTACAAGTATGGTTTTGGGTATCCCAGGCATTTGAGCTCCGCTGATTCAACACTGCTGAGTGGCACTGATTCTTGGGATGCCTTTCAGGCAAAGGGAGGGGAAGTGATACAGCAGGGCCAATGTTTCAAACTGATTACTCAATCAAAAACCTGTTAATCATTTCCCAAACTACTCAAAAACGATTGCTGAGAGTACAGCAGAACTTACATTTATTAACTGAGATTTCATTTAATTAAATATAAATCACAAACCTGTAAGGATTACATCTAACCGAAGGAGTCCAACTACAGATGGTTCTGCATATTATAATCTGCAAACTGAATTTCATACATAGTAAGCATTTCTCCAATAGCAACCCACTGTGGAAAAGGAGCCCAAAGGTCCCAGCCCAGCCCCAACAGAGCTTATTTCACCCACTGTCAAGCACAAAGCAACTCAAGTGAAAAACACTAGCTTAAATACAGTAGTGCCAGGGATGAGCCTCTGAAAGAGCACGATAAGTAAATTAGTGCTGTTGAGGCATTTCGCAGAGAAACACCTGGCATTCAACTCTCTAACACAGGAAAAATACATTCTTATTTCTCAAAGCACCTCTGGCAACTCCAAGATGGCATTTCCTCTTTTGCTTACTTTTCTATTAAACCATTTGACTAATACCATCTCAACCGGATCTTCATGCCAAGACAGGGGGAGAAGACGAGAAAATAATTTGGCAATCTTATGAAAAATATATAACACAGTTTCAGGTTAGTTACAAACTCTCCTAAACTGTGTTTTCTTATTGCATTATTTGCCATTACTATGACTTTATTCATTTCTCTCAAATGAAACCTTTTCAAGTTTAAAACTTAATCTATGATTAGTCTAAAGGATTTACTATAGTCCTTAGATAAACATAGAGCAATATAATTTTTATCTGTAGTAGTGAATCTATGGACTCTCCCTTAAATCCTAGGAAATTACACTTCATGTTTTTATTCAAAGATGATTTGAATTCAACAGAAACCACTGAGAAACACCATATATGTGACAAGCTGGAAGACGGAATCCACTAGAGATTCTGGATGTACTAGAAGGGAACAAGGAAGGAATCATTAGGCTCTGGTCTCTGTGGAAAACTAAGTGAGCCCTCTTTAAGCATTCTCAACATTTAGGTATTAAAATTTAACTTTTTTTTAAATCAAAAGTCCACAAAAAAGGGCAATTTACCATCCCACTATCCTAAAGCATTACTGTTACATACCTCTTGCCTTTTACTCCCAATTCTATCATATACCTTGGATCATATCACCCCAGCCATCTAGGACCTTTCCAAATATTTGCTTTCACATGCATTCTCTTGTTCCTTATCTACCTTGTTTCCATCATCACAGGCACGATATGTTTTTTTCATAACAGACTGAGCTGATAGACCATGATGTTAAAAAACATGGGATTAAATTAAATCCTGGGAGAACACAAACTGCATTACAGAAATCAACCGTCTGTTAAAAGAAATGAAACATTAAAACCTCCAGGCCTTATGTAAGCAGCAGTAACAAAGGAAAAAAAGCTTTTCCTGCATTTTTTCCACCCTTCCCTGAAAGGCTCTACCCTGTCAAAGCAGACATGCAGAGCTGAAGAAGGTCAGGTAATAAATTGCAACTATTTAGTGTAGACAACTGAAGGCTAGAAACTTTTGTACATACTTAGCACATTAAAAATAAAGCCTAGTTATGAAGTTTAATGTTCTAGATGTCTCAGTGAAAACATGTCTAAAGTCTCATTAACAAGTGCACACTGGGTCTCTACAGCAAAGGACTCTGAGTAATGTACCTAAGTTGTCTTTCATTTCTATGGGAAAAGGAGCTACAGGTATTTCTACATAGAAATAAAGATAAAAGTACAAAAAGAACATCATACTAAAAAAAAAAAGATACTGGATTATAATGATACTGGATTCCCAGGTACTGTGTTAGACACAAAATAGCTTAGTTCCACTGAGAGATGAAATTTCTTTCAGTGTATTTCTTTATGCTTATCACTGTTCACTTTAATCACGATCACCAAGCCAAACATTTTTAAAGGAAAACATGTTTTAGAACAATATACAAGAAACTACCTTCAGATGTACGAAACTTGTATTTTGGCATCTACAGTTTTAAGTAATGTTTGAAGGACAACAAGATATAGAATCATACTAAGTGCATGATCAAATAGCATGAAGAAGTTTTTCTCCAGCACCACTTATGACGTGCTGACAGTGCAAGTTCTTAATAAGAATGCTACAGTCTTTAACAGGTAGAGGTATTTTTCACTTTGGTTCCAAATATTCCCAATATGTTCTCCTGGAAGACTTCTAACTGTGAGATACCACTTAAATAAATAACTGAGTATTGAAATAGGGTAACTCCAGAAAATAGGAAGAATGCCAAATTCATGGCAAGCCATCCTCAAAACACACAAAATAAATACTCCAAGCTATTTCTTGGAGCAGTAACTCCAAGAAATACATAGAACAGGCTAGTCAGTAAAACAGAGATTCTCTGAAAAGCAGTAGAAGCTGAAAAAAGTTTCCAATCAGTGATCGAAGAATCCATTGTGGAAAATCTTTATCTTCTGATAAAAGGCACCTGGTTAGAGAAGCATTTCAATGACTTGGCTTACGATCAACAACCTGGAGCAGCGAAAGTATGAAAAGAACTGAAAAACTTAAAATAACTACTACAAAATATTTAAGGTAAATCTGTTATGTCCTTCCAGCAGATAACGGGCTGATAAAGTTTCCCACAAGAAGCAGCATGAGCACATGTGAAGCCTCCGCTGCTTGACTGAAGAAAGCCTTGGCTACTGCTTCCATGAGAGGGCAGCAGCAGACACTCACCAACACACTGCCCACAAATCCCGACCACAGGCTCCAAGCCAGCTCCCCATCCATCCCAAGCCAGAGCTCCATGCATCCCTGCTGTTCTCACAACTGGACCACAAAGGCAACTCCACCTCCATGGTCTCCCCGCCTGTTCTTCCTAAAGTGCTTCTACACACCCACTGCAGCACCCTGGCCCTCTCCTGTGAGATATCCCACCACACTTCTGTGATGCGTGAGTGTGCAGGGGCTTCAGAGAGCTCCATGATATTGTCCTGTAGGCTCTCTCTTGTTCATGTGCATACAGTTGAGGTCTGAACTAGCTGTTGACCACAAGGTGTCTCCTGTTCACATCACCCTAACTCCTTCGCCTGACAACCCAATCTTGCTTTCAGGCCATCATCTCCCTCCTGTGTCATTCCTAGTTTAGAGCTTGCCTGGACAAATTTGCATTACTTTTCATTATAAATGCTTTGAAACTGCTTACCGAAAGGAAGATTAATGCAAGCCAGGAGCTTTATCTAACTATATACTAAAATTCTATACCAGAACCTGAAATATATAAGAATATTTCTTTCACTGTTAGAATACGTCAAACAGGGTACATGCTTTTATCTTCTGTTCTCTGGACTTAATTAGGTGCTCTGATCCTTTGGAAAAATATTCAAGTGCTCTCAATGAAAGGTAATAGCAATACAGATGCTTTTATCCACACCCACCTAATCAAATATATAAAGGCTGAATTTGATACAAAACTCTCATCTTTAAGAGGTAAGCTTAATCTATGATAAGGGCAAAGCATAAAGGGCACGTAATTATAAATTTTCACTGAAAACTGATACAAAAAAGACACTTCTGCACTGGCACACACTGCTTCCCAAAAGCGAAATTCTTGGATCCCCTTAGCTTAGTCTTCCAGAGAGGAAAGATCAAGCGAATTAAGTGAATTATCATGTACAAACTTGAAAAGAAGAGTGTTTCTCAATAGGGTGTTTTCGGTTCATCACGGCAGGGCTGCAGAGGCCGGTTTTCCCAATTTGGCTGCAATGCAGGACGCCGCCACCAGGTGTCTCCGGCGGCCGGCCCCGAGCGCGCCGTTCCCGCGGGAGCGGCCCCCTCCCGTGCTCCGCTGCGCAGCGCTCCGACAATCCCTGGGATAAGAACCCTGCACAGAACTTCTGCCCTACCTGCTGCTGCTGAACAAACATCCCTTCTGCCAACGTGCAAAATGAGACGTGCGCTTTTCCTGACTTTCTCCTCACAAGCTGCCTACTCCCCTTATTTGGGAACAGGAACAACCTGCAGCAATGTAAATAAAGAGTTTCATCCCCGCATGCACCCAAAGATCGTGTCAAATGCTGGAGAACAGTGTCTAGCAGACTTTGTTCCATTTTGCTGTCTTTAACGGTTTAATAAACAAAATAGGCAGGTTAAGTTTTACTGACACCTACATCCTCTGCCTCACAGTCCTTTCTCTTTCCAGGGCTTTTTCCAGAGAGACAAGTCCAATCTCCGCTCCTTCATGAGAATGCTGTTAACTTTCAGGGCATTTGTGCCCTCTGATCTGTATATCAAGGCATACAACATACTACAGTGCTATAAATAAGCAATAGTTGAGCTATGATTGATGGGTTTAAGAAGCTACATAAAAATTTCCAGAAAGTAATCTTGTTTTTACCTTCACAGGTCTCATAGTGAACCAAATAAGTATTTGTTCACTGCTGTTTCTCTACTGAAAAATAAAGATAACACTTTAGATAAACAGACCTACATTACATATTTAGCTGCCTGGGTTTTCCCCTGTGAGAACAAGAACATCACAGAGCTTCTTTCTCTAAATCCCAAGTGGTGTCTTCCATACTGGTTTGGCACAGAAGATCAACTCCCTTCCCTTCCTAAAGGAATCTGCCTTTTCTTTTTGTAAAACAGATGAAGGATGTTTCAAGTTTGGGGAGTGATAAGAAGTAGGAAGAGATTAACTTTTCACTGTTTAACACGCAGGTGATGACAGCTGAGTAAAACTAGGAGGATGAAATGGATGAATCCATCTGCTTCCAAGAGAAAAAAGTAAGAAAGTTCAAATAAATTCATATTTCCCAGAATGCTTCTAATATATCACAGCTACACAAAGAAAATGGAAACAGAAGTTCAGACATACCATCTCCCAACTAAAGGAGGTATTTAAAGGTACACTCTAAGCAGGTACCATGGTTTGCTATGAATGAGAACCCAGCAGCAGAAGCAGCACTCAGCCCACACTGTCCCCTGGCTCTGGGCAGCCCCGTGCGCCACGAGCTGCACTGCCCTGCCAGGCAGAGCAGGGGAACCCTGCACAGGGCACTCACTGCACATCATCCCACTGCCCCCTGCACCTCACCAGCATGACAGGCTGGGGAAACAGAAACTGAGACTGGGGTCCCAATCTGAAAACCCAACTTCCCTATATCAGCATGTTTTTCACTCTTTTAAGGTAAGATACTAGCAAAACAAGGCATGGATGAGAAAATAGCTAAATATCAAAGAGAAACTTAACTGGGATGTAGATTTAGCATAAACTTATAAAAAATATGTTCATGTGTGAATTAAGAAAGAAATTAGACACAGGCAATGTGAGATGCAGAAAGCTATGAAAATGCAGGGGAACTGACTGGCATAACCTAAAATTAAATGACTGATCAATGAGCTTGATGCTCCCACTGAAGTGATTTTAAATTTCAAGCACTTAGGTAGTAATTCAAGTCTATTACACAGCTGAAGCAATCAATATATTGGATCTGTAAGAGAGTAAAAACAAGACATACCTTGTCTATTCCCATTCTCTTCATCCTAAAGAGGAAGAAAGAGTGCATATTAAAAACTCAATAAAAGGAAAAAATGCATAGGCATCTCTAAGATACAAAGACTTGAAGCGAACTGGTAAGGTTAAGTCTGTGTTTTGGTACCTCCTACTTTCTTCACAACTATTCAACTTAGAGAATTAAGGCTTTTATTCTGAGAATCCAGAGTAATAGCTATTTTAAAAACAACTATGCACAATCCTAGAAACATTCCCATAGAAACAACATGAACAGGATTATGTGAAAAGAAATGTAACAAACCCCATGAAATACTACCATGAAGCCTCATACTGCAGTGTGTTGTTACAAGCATGTTTCACCCTGAAAGCCAGACAGGAAAAGTTACACTTTAATCATCTCAGGATTCAAAGCTACATATGCAAGAGATAGAAAATATTTTGTGAGCAATGTCTGGATATGCTTCCTGAAATTTGAAATACCAATTTTGTTTTGCCTTCAGTACTACTACTAGGGAAAAATATGTATCCCAAACACTATTTAGTAACAACCTTGAAGAATCTCCTTCTGCTCACTAATCCCAAAAATCACGTAACTCGAAAGTACTGGGGGAAAATGGCATGCTTAAACTACAAAAAAAATATTACTTAAATTACTTTCTTGTCAAGATTTTGGTATGAAGATCATGGTTAACCTTGTCTACAAAATTCTACCATTTAAGACGCAAACTTATTTAACTAGGAAAACACCTGCTTGCTTTCTAAACTGTAGCCTTCATAGAGTAATAAATATTCAATCAAATACAATTTCTGAGACTAATAGGTAGTATTTGAAAAATATTTCTAACTATTCACCTCAGCTAATTAGAACAGCTCTGTTGTGAAGAAAAGAAGGAGCAAGAAAATGACCACAGAAATAATTTTCACCTGGATATTTCCTTGTACTTTTATAGATGGACTAATTCCAAATTTCTAGGTATTTTGCATTTAAAGAAAAATCACTATGTTTTTCAAATTAAATACGTTCGAAGCAACTATACAATGACCTGAGCAATCCATTCAAGGAGAAAAACTAGAAGAAAGAGAGGAAATAAGACCTGGATATGAACACTATATAATGGTGAGGAAGAGATAAGGCTGTCCTTGCAGCTATGAATTTCTTACAAGACATACAAAGGTTCTACTGGAGCTTTGTAAGATTACAGAAAGGCAACTTTTAGGAACGAAGAAATAAAGAACAAAATAAATCCCCCAAACCCAAATTATTGAGTTAACAAAAAACTAGCATATATACTACTCTTAAAAAGCCATAATTGTCATTGCTGCCAAAACAGTGTATCTCTAAGTTGGACAGTCAGTGTGCTCTATACTTTGGTAAAAATGGCACACTAGAAGGCAAGTACCATTGACTGCTTATTCCTGAAGCCCTGTAACAGTCAGTTGATTCTGAACTACAATGAGCAGCCAAGAATTAGACACGGGTAACTACTGCATGTTTGAGTTCTGGCCCAATCTGTCAAGTGAGAAAACATCTTTAGGACTTGAAATATTAGAACTCATAGTCTGAAAAATTTGGGTTACATGAATGGGAGGCTACTTGGTTTGATGCTATATAAGAAACATTTCTGAAGAGAAAATTTAGCTAATGTAGAAATGCCATAATTTATTAAATACTGCAGTGGGTTTGTCGGTTTGTCACTAGCCATGCAAAACTCTCTTATCAAAGACAGCTGCAAAACATCAGTATTTCATGGTATGAAGCCAATGAGATCAGGCTTTGAAAAACAGAATGAATGCTTTATAACACAAGTGTTTTGAAACAGCTTTCCCTCCTCACATGTGGCAAGATGTCAGCATATGCTGCATCCACACCTGAAGAGAAAGTTTTATCACTTACTTGCTTCTCAGACAAATGAACTTGGGAGAACAAACATCCCATGCAAAAACAGTATGTCTCTAAAAAATCCTAACAAATACCTGATGTTAAAGGCATTATGCAAGACTCACTTTTTGCAATGCTAGCTTAAGAAATCTTCCACACATTCCTTATTCACTTCCTTAAGGGAAAGGAGACATGGGAAGCAAGGATGATACGTAAATGGGTTATTCCTGAATGTGCAGCTATTCCCAGTTTGGTGTGTGCCCCCACAGAAGCACAGTCAAGTACTTCTGCCAAAATGAAATGTGTTAAACCACAGCCTCAGTTTCCAAGGTCATCTTTCACACAGGGCTGTCCCTCCCAAGGGAATGACCACACAACAGTTTTTTCCATAACCTATCACAGTGTTTATACATTAGTTAGTTAATTAAGGCCAATTACAATGAGAAAGAGACCCTTGATTTGCACTTAAATAACTGTTTATGCAGGAACCATGAAAAGATAGAACAACTTAGCAAAATATCCTGAATTTGACCTAGACCTGCACTACTACATACATATGGAATGCTAAATGAATTAGATATAAAAACATCATATATATAGAAAATAAAAATATATGTAAGTTAAATACAACATACTAGTATTCCATTTTAAAATATGCAGAGACACTTCCCTGAATTGATCATAACCAATCATTTCCACATGGGGAAAGGGTGTCACAAAAAAAAAAAAAAGAAAAATCACATGAAATCCTGACGTATGTATCAAAGTAAGTGTGTTTTGCGACCCAGAGCAGTCAGCCAGGGTCTTGGAGGAAGATATGCCTAGATCTCCTTCCTTGCAGCAAGTTCTTCAGGACAATAAACAAAAAGGCTTTCCAACTGAACAGAGGTTTTATTAGACTAACAACTAAAACGCTGAATTTCTAAAAATTTAAAAGGTCAACACCTCAAACACACTTAGTACAGGTTATTATAAATTTTACAAAGTAATGCCCACTCTTCTCCACTCAATACATACTCTGGCGTGCAGTTCTTTGCTTCCAAGAAAATTCACCTCAGTGGCTTTCCAAGCAGCAGCATCTTCCAGCATATAGAAAGCTTATCTTCCAATTCCCATGGAATATGCAGCTGTGGTGTAATCTTTACCATACCTTGCAGGCTAAGAATATTATGCTCTATGTCCTAGAGATGCCACTGTTCCCCCCTTGTGAAGAGTCTTGTTCTCCTCTTCCCACAGGATTCCATCTGACCCATTAACATCTTTTTCAAATGCACAAACCACAAGCAACAGGAGAACTCTGAATGGAGATATTTTCATTAGTATTTCTGAACTGGAACCTACAGTAGGTATTAAAAGAATCAAAACTACATATATTCACAAAGAATGTGGAAAGATGGCTTGAAGGAAAGCACTTTTAAATACTTTTCTTTCTCTTCACTACCTCTACTAGTTTATGTTGGTCTGTCGTAAAATTTAAGAGAGATCGTAGAGCAAGCTTACCTTAGGAGAGGGGAAGAATTAAAAAACAATAAAATTGAAGGAGCTAGAATGCTTTTTACTGTTGCAGTATAAAGCTCAGCCTGGTATCAAGGTGAGCTTTATACTGCAACATTTTACCCTGGGTTAAACAGTAGAGACTTCTGCATTGATCTAGAGCGAAAGCACCAGCATCACATTGACACTTGCGATAACAAAAGGGCTGTGGCTCTGAGAAACAGGTCAAGGACTGAATGACTCCAGCTGTTATGTCAAGGGCATCTTCAACATCCAGCTGTAATCTCTGTCTTACATCAGCAGTGACTGCATCCTCAGATGTGAAGGAGGGACAAGGCTACTCAATTCAAAGATTCAAAGCAGTCAGAAAACCAAATCATATTCCTCATTATTACACTCCCTTTGAGGTGTGCAAAACAAAACATCTCTGACTTCTGAGGCACTTACAATTTTGATCAATGTGGAAAGAGAGAAGAATGATACTTGAGCTTACAATCGATGACAGACTGTAATTAGCTGGTAACCTTATCTGATCAAAGATCCTATTGAACAGCTGAGAAATCAGATTTGTCTCACATTAGGATCAGGCCGACATTAGGTGAATTTCATTCCTTCGTACCATAACTTAGGCACATAGATTTCTACAAAAGTCACCTTATGAAGACTTGTAAGTAGTAATTTGGAAGATCTGTTCTTTTTTTTGCTTCACCTCATGGACATTAAAATGAAGAGAAGAGAATATAACCATTCAGGTTAATTTAGAGAAGTACAGACCACGGCTCTGTCCAAATGAACCTTACCATCTTTATATGTAACTGAATCCATGAATAAAGGTGTTATAGTATCCAAGCATCTCATTATTTCCTTTTCAAAATCAGACAGAAATAGAATTAATTAACCAGATTCTAACATGTCAGAGAAGAAAGAGAAAAAATTAAGAAGGCATGAAGAAAAAGAGGGAGTTCAGAGCTCCAAGACACATCTCGAGATTTACAGGTGTTGGGTTCACTACAAACAAACTCCTTGGGTCTCTCAGAAACCATCAGATATGAATGACAGAGAAAGGACTGAGAGAGGATCATTCTTTTTTATAATGCCCTTCCCCTTGTGCCTGTCTCCTTTTGCATGTGAAAAATATATTGACTCCCTCAGAGACATCTAGTGATGGCTTTTTTCAGAACATATCCAGTCACTTCTCAGTTAAGGAGGTTAATCCTGCTCATGCTGGTTTTTTTCACCCTCAGCATGAATAGGGGCTCTTGTTGAGAGATGCGAACAAGTGCATGTCATTTGTTCTCCTCAAGGCTAAGGCTTCCCCACCCTCCTTCCTCTGTTCCACACTAGCTCTGTTGAAGTACACTGAGTCAGAGACTATTACCTCTGCTCAAGGACAGAGTTGTTGGGATCCCCTGATACTGCTAATAGTTTCACTTCCATATAACTTCAGTCACTCCTTGTAAAGGAGAAAATTTGGGCACTCAAGTGGAGGCTGAACAGCTGAAGTTAACTGGAAAAATGTGCCAACTTTCTTCTGCAAAGCTTTTTCTACTTCAAAAGAAATCTTACAGCCACCAAGGACAGGCAAAGACAGACAACTTTATTGAAAGACACCTGCAGAGATACATGAGTCAATTAACTTCATGCTCTTTCCAGAATGCTTCAATACCCATTTCCCAGCTTGGTAAGAATTTATTCTTCTGCCTAACTGGAAAAGCAAAATCAAAACTGAGGGGTAGCATGGCTCATGAATACCATTACACTTGATGCCTTTAAAATGAGCAAACGTTATTCAAACTCACTAGGAAACACCCTCTCTCAATATTCAAATTCCTCTAATTATTAAATGGACTTTTTCTCAACACCATACACTACAGCAGCTTTCAAAAGCTTCAGTCACAAAAGAGAACATGTACACCTCTGAGCAAGGAAGACCAATTAGCTACTTAACATTTAGATATTCTTGTTTTGAATTTAAAAAAAGTAAAATACTTTAAGAAAGTTGTCTTTTAATGTAGGCCTGTATATATCTTGTATATATTCATCTTTTGACTAGCAGAGAACTGCAGATCCTCTTTTCATCGGAAAGAATGTACATAGAAATACAATCTGTCTTTCTAATGTACACTGATTTTAGGATACTCAGTTAGAAACCAAAGCATCTGTACGGAGAGATACTTTCCTGTTCTGCAATGACCATTGGTCTTACCCATGACACAAATATTTTTAACTGGTTGGACGTACTCAGTCAATTCCATTTTATTGGAACAGATCAGCAAACAGCTATTAAACAATGCCATGAGCCCACCCACCTTAAAAGGGATCTTTCATTTCCATAAGACAGGTCTACAAACACATTTACTTCCAACTAAGCTGGATTTTTGACCCTAAAAAATACAAGGCTATATATAAAGTGCTGCATTATTAATTCCACTTACTTTAAAAGAAAACTGAACTGCAGATTCTGGAGGGTAAACGATGAAGTGTCTTAAGGTGAAGCCAAAACCCTGAGATGTCCTCCTTAGCACGACAGTTTTAGGACCAGGCCAAGAGAAAGTTTCTTCCTCCTCCGATGGTGATATAGCTTCACTCTGCTCTTTTCCATCTTTATTTTTTGATGTCTAAAATCGAAACAAAGATATGCAGAGGAGTTTTAAGTTGGATCATTGAAAAGTAAAAAGAAAACAAGAGTAAGAATTCCTAAATATTCTTGTACACTTGGAAATAGAATTTCTCTCCCATAACCAAAATAACTTGATGATCATTAGTACTTTCAAATGTGTATTCTAAAGCAGCACCCCTTACACCATTGCACCTCTGGTCATATTGCACACAGAGTAACACTTAAATTTTAAATGAGGTTAGATATTAAAGAAATCAACATTCAACAATGAAAGGCTTGAATGAAACACAAAAAATGAGTACAGCTTGCATGTTTTATCTGCCTTCTATTTAGAGATAAACATGTGACTTCCGGGACTCCATTTCTGGCTATACGTATCTCACACACTGAAGTACAAAACAAACTTCTCCCTTCCACACAATTCAGGAATGATTTTCTTGACTAGTATCTCCTCACTTAATACAAGTAAAACAGAACATGCAAGTGGTTAGACTTCTCTAGCAAGACACATTCCTCTAGTCATATCTATGACTTTGCTTTTTCCACTCTTAGCTATTTTCTCTGAATATTTCAGTATGCAAATTCTAAACACAAAAGTTAAAAGGTCTCCTTTGCTTTTACAGCCCTACTGCAATCCTTCCTCTCATGCAGAAATAAGCAATCCTGGGTAGGTTTTTTCTTATAGGTAATTTTATATACCTATGACTCAAGAAGCATATTAAAATACTTATCTTCTTAGCCTTATATAAAATCTCCATTTCAACTTTCAAAGTGAGTGCTACACCAGCACTCAAAGGCAGGAGACACAAAGAAAGCATGCAAAATCCTATGACCCTCCTCTAAAGATTCTAGTTCAACGATGCGTGAAACAAATTTAGATACCAGAGCCTATAGCCTATTCAAAGGGTATTCAAACAGAAATAATAGTCTTCTTGTCCTCCAGTAGCTCTGCTGCTGTGGCTCAGCAACTGGCTGATCCGTGTCAGAATTGACTGCTTGGTTTTCTCCCTGTCCTACTCCAAAATAATCTCTTTTGCTTCAGTCTTAGAGCTGGAATCTCAAACAGAAGTGCTTACTGGCAAGGTGGGCTCAGTCAACTCCAACCAACACCTACAGAGAAGACAGAGCATTTCCACTCTAACCACAATGAGAGCAATACACACTACTGCAAGGAAAATACTGCAGCTCCTTGGTGGGAGTTAATCCACCGGAACAACACTTTGCATTCGGGTATGTAAAACGCAACACATTTGTCCACAGATGCTACAGCTTGACCTTAGAAACTCAGATCTTGCTATGTCCATCAGGGAGAACCAGCAAATACTAGCCAGTGCTCCGAAGACCAGCCTCCCTACCTCCAAAAACCCTGTTTACAGCAAGAAAAAACAACATACAAATGGAGAAGGGTCTTGACACTACAGGCAAGCCAAGAAATTGAGCCGCAAGAAAATATGGAGAATCCAGAGCAGCCTGACAGGATCCTGCTCTTCCAAGCAACCGAAGGAATTAACAGCAAATTTTGGGAAGAACAGTTACAAATATCAAGGTCTCTATCTCAGCCTAGTCTGTCCTCATCTATCATCTTCATTCATGTTTTAAAGATTTAGTGTGAAACCAAGAAGACTGTGCAATTAGATGACTAATGAACGAAAAATTAGTGAACACTGCGGAACTGCCAGGATGAGTGGCTTGGGTTTAAAGTTCAAACAATGCAAAGATTAGGGTAAAATTTACATAATCCTTTAACCTAAGGATGGAGTTTGTTATGGAGGTGTTCCTAAGCACTCTGTTCAGCTTCCAAACACAAGAGCATTTCACCAATACTGCACAAATAAATGTCGCTTTTCAGGCTTTCAGTCTCAGGACACAAGCAGAAACTGGAGCCAGTAAGAACATTTTGATCCTAATAAACTGGCAAAAGAAATAGCCCCTAGTAAAAAAAATATCACTGGCCTCCAAAAAATGACAGTGATTTCCTCCATCGAGTGACTCACAGCAACCCATCTATTTAATATTCCCTTGCAATCTTTTGTTTCTCCTTTCAGATTTTTCTTTGCGTGATGCAAAGTTTCAAATGATCCAACAACCACAGATATTGAAAAATCTTCGTAAGCCAATACTCATAGTTAGAAATACGTAAAGAGCAAGCTTAAACGTAGCACTGAAAAAAAAAATCTAAGTCTTCAATATACTTCCATCTTTTTTCTAACAAAAATCTCCCTAATTAGCCAAAAGGTAATTTTAGTATGTGTAACAACTGATGACTAGTTTACATACAGAAGTACTGTAGCCTCATTTCAAAATAGAGCCACACAGAGAACTTCACTAGCTTTTAGAAACAGGAGTTGCAGCATTTCAGTGTAGCAACAGAACCTCTAATTTCCTTGTAATTTCATGTAAACTTTAAGCATTCACAAGTTACTGAATTAAAAGTTATTCATAAACCCACAGTTAAATAATTATTTCTTGAAAGAGCATACCAAAAGGGAAAGGTGAGCTTCATGCCAGCCTTGGACTCCCTGCAAGGTCTGCCAACAGGGTAACAGAAAAGGCCAGTATCAGTAATACATGTGAGACATGTTCAGTAATAGCAACTTTCTGCCATGATGATGAACAAGCAAGAATCTGATTTATAAAGAGAGTCAACATCTGTTGAGTAACCCTGTGACACTTCCAACCACAGCATACATACCAGAATATCCCTTGCCAGAAAAAACTTTAAAAAGGAACAAAGAAAGTTCTCAAAAACATAAACAAAACAAGGATGCAAGGCAGCAAGCAAGAAACAGATGATGTTTAGCACAGGCAAATACACATTACTGAAGGCAAAGTCCTTACACAGTTTTCCTTGCAAACCACATATCAAGTTACAAATACATAAGTATCTCATATCCATAAGGGAATCTGTCTTTCGGGTAGAGTCATTTGCACTACAAGAGATGAAGAATGAATGCTTCATTTTCATACAAGATCTAACAAACCAAAGACTATTGTGCCATATTCTTTACTGAAGATCTGTATGTTTATTTCTCTATAGACTCAGTCCTCAAAATCGAAGTCAGAATGCATACAATCAAGTTCAAGGACTGAAGAATCCCAGACTACTAAAAATGAATCAAGCATTAATTTCCCTCGGGAATTTTTCGTACAAGGTTTCGGCACAAAGTATCTCAAAGCATCATTTCCTGTTCTATGCAACTGCAAGGACATACAACAGATGCCTAAGTGCATTGTAAAATGTGTGTCTTATTTTTAATATTGTATTTAACCCTTTTTTCTGAGCAATGAAAGCATCCATGAAAAATCAGACTGCACCATAAAAAACTACATGAATCACTGGCAGCTTAACACACAGTAACAGAATTATGTAAAATCAGTAAGTAGCATTAACGTTTTCAAATAATATTTCCAATTAAAAGTCTCCAAACAATAATTTCCCATTATATCAGTCTAAAATATCAACTTAAAAAGCTAACACATCCAGCCTGCATGCTCTCTAAAGCCTCTCTAATTTATCATCTGATCAATTTACAAGCTGTGCTGTACAAGCTGAAAATCCTTAAGTGACAGTTGTAGGCAGCTGCAATCAAAGCTATCAATAAAGAAAAGTCATCTTGACTATCTAAACAGATAAATAAGTATGGTCTAAGTTCTGAACACTGTCTTCATAGGTGAACACAAAACAATTGATATATTGCACTATCTATTCTGGAAAAATCATTCAAGCCCTTTTAAAGTTGGTATGAACAATCAATTTCTATCTTTATTTTGTGCTCAGTACCCAAATTCAAAATTATTTCTAAAGAAATAGGGCATGGGACTGGCATCCAGATCTGCTCCCTTTTTAAACTGTTTTGGTTTATGTGTTTTTCACCATACAGAATGCTTCACAAATAAATTTTTTGGAGCCTACATCTGTATTTAAAAAACAAACAAAAAACACAACTCTCAAATCAACCAAACAACCTACCTCCCCATCACCAGACCATCCAGGGGACTTAGCTATTAGTACCTCAGTCACAGCACAGAGACAGCCTGTGCTAACAGCACCTGCTTCAGCTGCGCTTAGCCAATGTTTAAGTTTTAGCTGGTGTACCAAGGAAGTGATACCTGATATAGCAGTTCATCTAGACAGATATATGCTAAACACAGAATAGGCTGATGTTACCCGATTTTAGTGATTCAACAGCCATCGTATGATTTTTTAGGGCTTTTCAGTAACTACTGACATAACCCAGAGCAAAAAACATCATTATTAATCCCTAAAATCTTCCTAAGACACGGACAAGATATTCCAAATGCTCTAATAATAGCTGGACTCACTTGAAAACAGGGATATTTCTTGTACCAGGTCATCTACTTTCCCCAGTTCTTGTACCCAGCTGCTATCACATAGCTAACTGCCCTGTTAAGTATCTGTTATTGCAGAGAAAAAGGCTCTTCTAGAACAGTCTGGCCTTATTTTAATGTGACAATGAAATAGGTTCTTTAAAAAGCTAACAAAGAAGAAATAAAAAGGTCTTTTCTGGCTAAGGCTATAGAATGTGTAGGAAAAAACCTGCCTATAAGACAGCCATATAAAAGATTATACAACATTTTTATGAGATACATTATCTCCAATTTATTTGCAGCACAAGAAGGTATATCCAGCACACAAACACAGACAGTATCTTATCTTAGTAGCACCTGAGAAGTGGGACCACTCACACAAGGCGTAAATTGAGTCCTTTTTTTTCAGTTCTCAAGCTAATAAATGGAAAATTCAAGGGAAATGGGTCATATTTATAAAGCCAAATACCATGATCATGTACTGAAACAGTCTAAAGAGGTAGTGAGGTGATTTTTAACGTGTCTTTAAATCAAACTGGAACACACAAACAGCATCTCATACAGAAGTTACTCCCAGTTGAAGAAAAGTAATTATTGACACAAAGGTGACATTTTTAGGTAATGAGAACACAACCTTCTTCTCAAAACAAATAAACTGGTTCCATCACTTTTAGCCTCAGGAGATATATTAATTTCTTACTGAAAAAAATCACTGCAAAGAGACCAGCAAGAAAACTGGAAAACAGAAAACCTTAACCCAAATCATTTTAGGCCTCTGTGTCAAACACCCACTTGTCCAGACTTCTGGACTGACTTTTATGTTTACCAAAATTTGTAATCTTGCCCTGAATAGGTAGGATGTTGACACAGAAAGAAATTCAGGCAGGAAATACAATCTGTCAGTATATATACTGACAGTGTCCTTCCCTCAAAGAAGTGTTTCATAATTTTATGTCCTTGAAAGATGGCTAGAGTGTAATCAACAATATTCTCCAAACCCACATAGATGGTCAGAAATCAGTCTGCCAAATGGGTGAGATACAAGGAAATCTATAAAAATCCTCAATATAAGATTGTGGATGGTAACTGACATCATAAAAAAAGGCATCTAGAATTTGCA